>ML280638.1:66456-117902 GCA_005239495.1 Nicotiana undulata
TGTTGGTCTCGACCTCTATTGCATGATGTTACCCGTCCCTTCCTATCAGTCCTAGAGGAATTTAGGACTTCTATCCTACAAGGGAGGTGCTAGGCAGACCCTCAGGTTTTAAAGGTGAAAATTACTAAGGCGACATATAATAAAACACATAGGACTTCACTGAAGGGGAAAGCATGGAAAGAAAATAAAGGCTCAGGTATACCTCCGCACATAGTACATATAAACAGCATGACTCATGCACAGTTAAGGTGCAGATTCACATTTTGATTTTTTAGGCATGGTATCTAAGTGATAACACAAAGATATATTTTATTACATAACTCAGAGAGGAAGTCCTAATCAGGCTTGCCTACTAGTTTTAAACATGCCGACAATTGAACACTAATCACAAAAGGTAGTTCTGGTTTTTATTTCTTTATGGTTGATTACCTAAGGCTTGCCTAGGTGTGTAGCAGTTATTCAGAGTTGATGAAAATCTTAGGTCGTTATACCTAATAACATGCAGTTCTAGGTGTTACAAACATTCAGAGACTAATTACCAGTTTGTTAGAACATGAGGACTATTTTATAGATTTGTATAGTAAATGAGTATGATTCTATAACATGATGTCTAATGCAGAATGATGCATATGCGATTGCTAGATCAGAATTTCTAAATGCACATAAATCATAGCCTCATGCACAGTTTCAGGAATAACATAGGTGACAGTTGTTTTAATGTTGTTTACCTAGAAACGGGATTTTTAAGTGCATGGACATGGTGAGACATGATTGCAGTTTTGTTGCCATTATATATTCTAGGGCAGGACTTCTAAATGAAATTTAAGAACAAGTTTATATGAGCAGAATCACATAATAGCAATTTACTTAATTATTTGTCCTATAGGCAGGATCTCTAAGTGAGGGCAATGAATGATAACATGCTGTAAGAAAACAATATCTATATGAGCCTAAGTAGCATAATATCTAATGCATGACATGTTGTACCTAAACATGGCTGCTATTGCGCATAGAGAAAATAAACATAGAAACATGGTCTCTACCCTTGATTATACTACAAAATTCATATCACCCACCCATTTTTCACTATCCGACCCAAGATTCGTTTACAATTAATTATTACAGACCAAGAGATATGAATTACATAACTAAAAACAAAGAAAATAAGAAGTTAACTATAGGGAGCCTACAGAATAGGCCCAGATATCCATGCCTTCAATGCCAAGTGATGTTTCACAACCTTTCACAATCTGGGTGTGTCCTTTGCCTTTCAAGATATTGCGTATAAAGGTCAGAGTTCCCTAAGGACCTCA
The DNA here is from genome assembly GCA_005239495.1 of Nicotiana undulata. Lineage (NCBI taxonomy): Eukaryota > Viridiplantae > Streptophyta > Magnoliopsida > Solanales > Solanaceae > Nicotiana > Nicotiana undulata. Next base: position 67,770 of record ML280638.1, read on the forward strand.
AGGGATCCCGGGCAGTGCTCACACCCAGATTTCATAACCAAGATAGAGTAAGTGCAGTGTGGAATGGCAAGCCTTTGTGTGTCAATGTTCAGAGGGAGCTCAAGGATCCCAAGGCAATGCTCACACAGAGGGGGCAGAACTTAAGGGGTGTAAGAGTAGAGTGAGAGTGCTTGATATAGAAAAAAAACTTTGAGTAAGAAAACAATTTTGGTAAAGACTTAATGGAAATAGTTTTCATAACAAGAGTTTTAACTGATGAAACCAATTTGAAAGAACATGAACACTAATCTTAGCACCAAAGCAAAGTCAGCATCACACATGGAACAAGGGACCAAGACAAGTTCAGTACCATAAAGCCTTCACACAGGGGTATTAGGGATTGGGGACATATAAGGTACATGATGACAAACATGTAATAGGTAGGAGTATGCATAAGCAATCAGAGATCCTAAGGGTTCAGAGGATCAACAGGGTATAGGGTGAAACTAACATGGCAGTACCAACCAGTTCAAGACAGTAGAGATTACCCAAGCTAAGGTACCAAACACAAGCAGGAAATTCACATAAAGATAGATTTGGAGTACACAAAAACATGCTAGATGGAATCCAAGATCTTAGGTACATGTTGAATAACAAAATAGTAAGTGAAAGCAAATTAGAAACACAATGAATTGCAACAGTAATAGAAACATGTTGGTTTGAGAAATAAAATATGAATTATAACATAACAGTGAAATGAAGGAAGCAGTAACACAAAGCAAAAGGTAGGAGATGCATAGTAGTTAGCCTTGGCTTGCAGTCGGCTAACTTAGATTAGTAGTAAATAGAAGAGAGAATAGAGAGAGTAGCAAGTTTTAGTTGTGTGAGAGAGAGATAGTTGAACAGTGATGTTCCTCTGTTAAAATGAGAGAAGAGAAACATATATTTAGTTTTCTGAAAGCTAGGTAAAAATCAGAATTACTTAACAATTACTGGAATTAGTGTCAATCAGAGTAAAATTAGCAAGAATATCCTAAAAATTAAGGGAGTTTTTCAAACGGTGAATACAAATAAGGAAAGACTAAAGGGAATATTCAAACAGCGTGAAATCAGCATGAGTACCCCTTGATTAAAGGGGTTAAAATTAAATGGCCAATATGCAAAATAACAAAAAAGGAAAGTTCCCATGCACATGCCATATAAGGAAACAATTTCAAACCAATACAACTATGCAATTGAGACTAGGTTCATCATATTTAATTAAGGAAATAGGGATCAATTAATATTAAATCAACCATGTAGCAAGGTAAGAAATAAGTTAAAAGTCGGAAGTCAGTAGAGTAGTCCATAGGAAATCAGTAAGGTTTTTCAAATCTCAAGGAATCAGGGATTCAAATAAATCAGGAATAACATCAATTAGGCAAATAATACAAAAGCATAGCAAGGTAAAGAACAACATAGAATTAGGAATTCTATGCAAGCACATATTAAACGAACAGGGAGAGTTAGAGAGTCAAAGAACCCTAATAACTATAGTAGCAAAATCACATAGGTTTAGAGACAAAGCAGTAACACCAAAAAGGATTAAACGGAATGAACACCATATAAGCAGAAGGAAGCAAAATCAGGAATCTTAGTAAGCAAAGAATAGGGTAAAATCACATAACACTTAAAACATTTATGAGAAATAATAGTTCATGCAATTAAACGAACACATCAGTCAGAGAGAGACTCAGAAACATAGGGTTTTCAACATATTAAGTCAAATGAAAAGAGAACTTCAAATAAATCTTTGAAACATAGAAAGAATCACAGAATGATACTAAAAGCGGAAGAAAAAATCATTTTGAAAGAGGGGTTATGAAACTCTAATTTTTGAGATGAAGAGAAGTTTAGAAATATGAAGGTTTTCTTTTGAAGGAAACATGTAAAAGCTTCATAATATGCGTAGATCTAAGACAGATCTAAAGAAAAATTGAAAAATCTTGAGAGTTAGGGTTTCAGAGAGCCCAGAGAAGGTAAGAAAACCTTAAAATATTACCGGCTTTGGCCGGAAAAGTCATAGATCTTACTCGAATGGCCGGATGTAGCCGGAAAATGGCATGAAGGACCATGGGTAGGAGTTGAACCGCTCCAGGTTCACCTGAGGACCTCAGGGTATCATCAACCGGTGTGGGGTGAAGCAAAGGCTAGTGGATGGTGAGAGGACATAACTTCTGGCGAGGGAGGTGGCCGGAGAAGATGGACAGAGTCCATCGGAGATGTGGGAGACAAGAAGGTTCTAGAGAGAACCAGAGATAGAGAGAGAGAGAGAGAGAGGTAGAGAGATGATTGAACGGGGAGTGAATGAGGGGAAGGGGAGTAGTCGTTAGGTCTAATTAAGGTAAGAGTGAATCTGGACCGTTGATCTAATTTGATCAACGGTCCAGATTACACACACAATTGGGTTGGGTAGGCTTAGAGATTGGGCCTGGGTATTGCTGCTTTTAATTGGGTTGGGGTCAGATTGAATTAGGCTATAATTTAGATAGAAAAGGCCTAATTGTTAAATACCCATTAAAAATTAGATAAATGATTAATAAAAATAGCTAATAATTAGATAAAAATGAAATTAAGGCTAAATATGTGAAATTAAGGTAATTAACTAGTATTAAAATATAAAATGACTGATTATTGAATTAAAATATCATAAAAATGTATAATTAGGCTATAATTGCAAAATAGTTGCAATTATAGCCAAATAATGCCAAATTGGCTAATTTGTGAAATAATTAAATCCTAATATGATTAAAATGATGTATAAAGCTAAGAAATATTTTAAAAATTATTTGTAATACAATTTATGAATAATTATTGGATGTAATGTACTGAATAAAAATTAGAAAATAAATTGTTAAAAATATAGAAAATTATGGGAAAATACCAATTATTATAAAAAGTGATTTTGAAGGTATATATGCATATTTTAAAATAATTTGAGGAAAAATTGGGTATCAATAGATGCCCCTCTTTACCTGGGAAGGATGAAAGAGTTGTCGGGTAAAGACATGATGGCCAATTTTGACCGAGCGAAACGGTTTGAAGAGGTTTAGGCCGCACCCTGGTTTCTGAGTTGCCTACATATCCCTGGTTTTACAGGAATCAGGCCGTATGTAGTTTAGGAATCATCGGCGAAGTATGCCGTCGAAGTTTTACAAGAACGGACGCAACGTATGGGGTTGGATGAACAAGCGGCTTACGGGGATGGTTAGGAGAACTCGAGCGGGACCGCTCCTGCCGGGATGGTTGTTTCTTGCCAGATCACCTGCAAATAAACGATACAAGCATGTATGGTGCGTAATTTAAACATGATGCAAGTTCCCGTTGGACTATGAATGATGTCTTTGGACGGTTAGGGATGATGTCCTCAAACCATGATATCCTAGGCCATGGGTTGCTTGATGCAGGATTCACAGGCCATGAAATGATGTTCTCGGGTCATGAGGATGGTGCCTCCGAACCATGACGCCTTTGAATAATGATATGCAAAAATTGAAAAGGATCCTCAAGCCATGGCATGGTGTTCTCGGGCTATGAAGATGATGCCTCCAAACGTTGACGCCTTCGGATAAGTTGGCGATATTTCAGCCCATGAAAAATGCAGTAGTATGATGCTGACAAGACAGAGCTTAGTCTTACTTATTGAAGGGAAGATCTTAGCCCGCAGAAAAAGCGACATAAATAGTGCTTGAGATAGCGGTTAGTCTCGATGAAAAGGTAAATTGGAGGCAGAGCTTAGCCTCAAAAGGCAGAAAAGTAGCCTTATGCAGAGGGAGGTAGAGCTTAACCTCGGAAGGTAGAAAGGTAGCCTTATGCAAAGATGCGAATGCAGATAGAGACAATTCTTAGTCTCGAAAGGCAGAAAGGTAGCCTTATGCAAGGATGCAGATGTAGATGGAGACAGTGCTTAGTCTCGGAAGGCAGAAAGGTAGTCTTATGCAAAGATGCAGACGCAGATGGAGACAGTGCTTAGTCTCGGAAGGCAGATATGTAGCCTTATGCAAAGATGCGAATGCAGATGGAGACAGTGCTTAGTCTCGGAAGGCAGAAAGGTATCCTTATGCAAAGATGTGAATGCAGACGGAGACAGTGCTTAGTCTCGGAAGGCAGAATGGTAGCCTTATGCAAGAATAAAATAAATGATAATAGAAATTCTTAGCTGATAATTGATTGCATTGTTGTGATCATTGGGAGCATTGTGATTGAGAAACATCATTTGTGTCGGTAATAGATGTCGGCGTGTGTGACGGGTTTGAGAATCATGTCTTTGAACAATATGTGTCCTTCGGGCGGATAGTATGTTTTGGGTTTTTGCACTATTTGTGCCTGCATCCAAAGAAAAGTCGTGAGTTTGTAAGGGGGAAGGTTAGTTCGTATTCCCGCTGGCTTTGCTTGACTTGTTTGACTTGATCTGATGATATTGTCTGTATCATTGGGGTAGCGTTGCTATACAAAGATGTTTCAAGAACAAACATGCATGATTTTGTAAAAATGTAGTATAAATATAATTTTAAAAATCTTTTGGATGAACCGACGACCGTGACGTGGTTCAAGACATTGCAACCTCTCCTGCTACGGAAATTTTATGGTTCCCCTCAAAATTCTGCCCCAGTTTGATGGGTTGATATTTCTGACAGCTGCTCGTGCGGCGATCGGCTGAACTTGCTTCAGAATTTTGAGGGTCCTCCTCAAAATTCTGCCCCAGTTTCCAATTGCGAGGGAAAATGAAATTTTTTATTGAATTGTGATCGAACTCATAAGGCTGCCTACGTATCCCCTCTTAAATGAGAATCAGATCAGGCGTAGTTCAATTTACATCATTTGAGTAATAACATAAAGAATTATACATAGTAGCGTTTGACCGCATCTGAATTGATCGGCTTTGTCCAGACTTCACCGTCCATCTCGACAAGTATAAGTGCTCCTCCTGTCAGCACTCGGTGAACAATGTTCGGACCATGCCAGTTGGGAGAGAACTTCCCTTTGGCTTCATCTTGATGTGGAAAGATTTTCTTTAACTCCAGCTGCCTTGGTGCGAACGATCTCGACTTGACTCTTTTGTTGAAGGCTCTGGACATTCTATTCTGATAGAGTAGACCATGGCAGACTGCATTCATTCTCTTTCATTCTATGAGGGCTAGTTTCTCATAATGGTTCTTTACCCATTCTGCATCGCTGAGCTCAACTTCTTGTATGATTCTTAAGGAAGGAATCTCTACCTCAGCGGGAATGACAGCCTTTGTACCATAAACCAGCATATAGGGAGTTGCCCCGATTGATGTACGGACTGTGGTGCGGTATCCTAGTAGAGCAAATGATAACTTCACGTTCCACTTCTTGTGCCTTTCTATCATCTTCCTCAATATCTTCTTGATGTTTTTGTTAGCGGCCTCTACGGCTCCATTCATCTGAGATCAGTACGCTGTGGAATTCTTGTGTTTGACTTTGAAAGTCTCACACATAGCTTTCATCGGGTCACTGTTGAGATTGGAACCATTTTCGGTGATGATTGACTCTGGGACCCGAATCGACAAACAATGCGGTCGCGGACGAAGTCGGCCACGACTTTCTTAGTTACTGCTTTGTAGGAGGCTGCATCAACGCATTTGGTGAAATAATCGATGGCTACTAGGATGAACCTGTGTCCGTTGGAGGCGGAAGTCTCGATTGGTCCGATGACGTCCATTCCCCAAGCGGCGAACGGCCACGGTGAGTTTGTGGCATTAAGCTCGTTTGGAGGTACCTTTATCATGTCTGCATGTATCTAACAGCGGTGGCATATCCGGACATACTGGATGCAGTCTGTTTCAATAGTCATCCAAAAGTAAACATCTCTGAGTATCTTCTTGGCCAAAACAAAGTCGTTCATATGAGGGTCGCAGGTCCCAACATGAATATCCTCTAATAGCTTGGCTGCTTCCTTTGCGTCGACACATCTTAATAGTCCTAAATCGGGAGTCCTCCTATACAAGATTCCTCCGCTGTGAAAGAAATTGTTGGACAATCTTTGGAGTGTGCATTTCTGAGTGTGATTTGCAAGCTCTAGGTACTCTCCCTTTGCCAAGTATTCTTTGATATCATGAAACCAAGGATTTCTGTCTGTTTCTTCATCAACATGGGCAAAGTAAGTTGGTTGGTTATGGATCTTCACTGGAATTGGATCAATGAAATTCTTGTTTGGGTGCTGAATCATAGACGACAGAGTGGCCAATGCATCGGCGAACCCATTCTAGATTTTGGGGACATGCCGAAATTCTATCTTCGTGAACCTCTTTCTTAATTCCTGCACGTGGTGCAGATACGACAATATCTTGGAATTCTTAGTAGCCCTCTCTCCTTGTACTTGATGTACCAGCAAATTTGAGTCAACAATCACTATCAGCTCCTGGATGTTCATGTCAATGGCCATGTTGAGCCCTAAGATATGGGCTTCGTATTCGGACATATTGTTGGTGCAAGGGAATCTGAGTTTGGCGGATACCGGATAATGCTGACCGGTTTTCGATATTAGGACTGCTCCAATGCCATCTCCCTTGAAGTTTGTTGCTCCGTCGAAGAACATCCTCCAACCATCATAGGGTTCTGCTATGTCTTCTCCTATGAATGATACCTCTTCATTGGGAAAATACGTTTTTAGAGGTTCTTATTCTCCGTCCACGGGGTTCTCAGCAAGGTTATCTGCCAGTGCCTATCCCTTGACCACTTTCTGAGTCACATAGATAATGTCTAACTCACTCAGCAGGATTTTCCACTTAGCCAGCTTGCCAGTGGGCATGGGTTTCTGAAAGATGTATTTCAAGGGATCCATCCTAGATATAAGATATGTTGTGTAGGCACAGAAGTAGTGCCTTAGCTTCTGGGCTACCCAAGTCAAAGCACAACATGTGCATTCCAATAAAGAATATTGGTCTTCGTACGTAGTGAACTTCTTGCTGAGATAATAGATGGCTTGCTCCTTCCTTCCTGTTTCATTGCGTTGCCCCAGAACGCAGTCGAAAGATCCATCTAGTACTATAAGGTAGAGTAGCAAAGGTCTACCTGGCTCGAGTGGTACTAGGACCGGCGGTGTTGACAAGTACTCCTTAATTCTGTCGAAGGCCTTTTGGCAATCGTCGGTCCACTTGGTCGCGGCATCTTTCTTCAGCATCTTGAAGATAGACTCACATATAACTGTAGACTGTGCTATGAATCGGCTGATGTAGTTAAGACGTCCCAAGAAACTCATCACATCTTTCTTGCTCCTTTGCGGTAGTAGTTCTTGGATGGCTTTAACTTTCGACGGATCCAGTTCTATTCCTCGGCAGCTTACAATGAGCCCATGCAATATCCCAGCAGGCACCCCGAATGCACACTTCGCGATGTTTAATTTCAGATTGTATTTCCGCAATCTATTGAAGAACTTCCTCAGATCTTCTATGTGATCGGCAGCTTTCTTGGACTTGATAATAACATCATCCACATATACCTCAATCTCCTTGCGTATCATATCGTGGAAGATAGTGGTCATAGCTCTCATATAGGTGGCCCCAGCAGTTTTCAGGCCGAACGACATCATCTTATAGTAGTAAACTCCCCACGGCATGATGAAAGCTATTTTCTAAACGTCTTCCTCATCCATCCAGATCTGATGGTAACCCGCAAAGCAATCTACGAATGCCTGCAGTTCATGCTTGGCGCAATTGTCAATTAGTGTGTATATTTGGCAAGGGGAAGTCGTCTTTCAGACTGGCCCGGTTGAGATCCCGTTAATCGACACAGACTTTGACCTTCCCATATTTCTTCGGTACTGGCACAATGTTTGCTAACCATGTCGGGTATTCCACTACCCTGAGAACCTTAGCGTTGATTTGCTTGGTGACGTCTTCCTTGATTTTCAAGCTCATATCAGGCTTGACCTTTCTGAGCTTTTGCTTTACCGGCGGACACATTGGATTGGTTGGCAGTTTGTGAGCCACAATGGATGTACTCAGGCTAGTCATGTCATCATACGACCAGGTGAATATGTCCTCATACTCCTTTAGAAATTCTGTGTATTCTTTCTTCTCTGATAGCGACAGGTTAATGCTGATTTGTGTTTCCTTGACGTTTTCTGAGTCTCCCAAGTTGATAACTTCGGTCTCGTCCATGTTGAACTTAGGTCCGTTCTCAAAATTCTCTACTTCTTTAACAATCTCGTCAGGTATGTCATCTTCCTCTAAATCAATGTCCGTTTGCTGCGTTGTCTCGTTGCATGTCACAGTCATCGGTTCATCAAGACAAGTAATAGTAATGTTGTATAGATAAAGTAGTGAGAGAAAATGATAGTAATAAATATTGATTCATAAAACTTCAAAGAGCGCTTTTGATGAATCTAATAAATGCTTTTGAACATTGAAGATCTTATTTGCATGAATTAAAAATGCAAAAAAGAAAATCATTTAGTAAGAAAAAAACAATGGACACTGCTTGTTTTAGCCTTGCTACCCCGAGGCTCGTCGGGCTCTGGCTGTTCTGACGGTCCAATTCTTAAGATAAGATCCTCTGCTCACGTCTTGTATGGAAGGGCTTTCCGCCCCCTCCTCCTTGAGAATAACACAACAATCCATGTCCCTGTCCTCTAGGAATAAGTTCCTCATTGCTGCGAGTGCCTCTTCTTCATCTGACCCATAGACAATGCCAGCCTGATGAATGGTCTGCTCTATACACGGTATCGGATGTTCCAGTGGGTAGTAAGGACCACGCCATGGTGGCGACCAGCTCCTGAATTCTTCCCAAGTGTATTCGTATCCCAAGCCGAAAGTGGTGCCATGTTTCTTGAGCTTTATGGGTTTTGATATCCCTTGGAGGTTCTTGCCGAGCCCTTTACCTGGCTCGTACCCTTGCAAATTCATCATGCTTGCGATCTTGCTATCCCACCATTTGTCTTTATCAATGGAGTTGACCCGTTCGATGTGGTGATTAGTTTCTCCACCTAGCTTCCTTCTTCCTTCGATCGCCGGAATAGTCTGGGGACTGTAGATAGGGTTGCTACCGTCGCCATGAATGACCACTTCCTGGTGATTCCATTCAAACTTCACTGCCTGATGCAACGTTGATGCCCCGGCCCCAGCAGCATGGATCCATGGTCGTCCTAATAGCAAGTTGTAGGAGGTTGGTACATCTATTACTTGAAAGTCAACCTCGAACCAAGTCGGTCCCATCTGCAAGCACAGACTAATCTCATCGATGGTGGACCTCTGAGAACCATCGAAAGCCTTTACATTGATTGCTCCATCCTTTATCTCATGCAAACCTTTGCCCAATTTCTTGAGTGTTATCAATGGAATATGTTGAGACTGGATCCTCCATCGATCAAAATTCTGGTGATGAAATAATCTTCGCATAGCACTATGATGTGCAGTGCCTTGTTGTGACCCAGCCCCTCAGGCGGCAGCTCGTCCTCGTGAAAGGTTATCTTATTACTTTCCAACACTTAGCCTACCATATTGGCCATTTCCCCGCTAGTGATATTGTTTGGCACATATGCTTCGCTCAGTACTTTCAACAAAGCACTCATCTGCTTTTCAGAATTTTGCAACAAAGAAAGAATGGGTATCTGTGTTGGCGTCTTGTTCAGCTGGTCGCTGACCGAATATTCCTTAGCTTGTACCTTCCTCCAAAGGTCGTCCGGACCTGTCTCAATAAGGGGAGGCCGATTGGAAGCCTGCTTGCTTGATTCGGCCAGATGTTCAGGGGTATAGACTCTACCAGTTCTTGTCATACCCTGTGCCGCAGTAGCCTCTTCAGTCTTGACTTTGCTTTTCCTTCTCGCCTCGGCTGCATAGTCCCATGGTACAACATTCGTATAGAAAGGTGGCGGGGTTGATACTGCCACTGTGATTGGCGTGGCTACTCTCACTTCGAACAGAACATGTACCTTGGGCGGTAGGACTGTGACCTCAAATATTGCGGGCGCTTTTGCCGGAGGTATGAATTCAACCTCAATTGGTGCCAAGGTCTTGGCGGGTGGCGCTGCTTCAAACTCAAGTGGTACAAACATATCCACCTCAGCATCCTCAAACGGCTGAATCTGGACTATGATTGGGTTGAGAGTAACCGCTGGTTTCTTTGGATCATCATCTTCTATGATCAATTCGATCGACCCCTCGGGGTCCCAGTCGTCTTCTATTTCAATCACGTGGATGCCTCCACCCTTATGGTCTGGAAAAGGATTGTTGCGGACGTTTGGAGCGGATTCCTTTGCCACGATGACCTTGTTATCAATCAAGGACTGTATCTTATCCTTCAAAGTGCGGCATTCATCGATGGTGTGCCCCTTCATGCCGGAGTGGTATGCACAAAACCTGTTTGGGTTGACCTAATATGAAGGGTTCTCAGGGGTCACAACAGGGATGGGGGTGACATAACCAGAGACTTTGAGCTTCTGATATAGATGGTCGATAGGTTCAGCGATAGCGGTATATTGTTTTGGAGGTCTGCGATCAAATTAGGTCGAGGTCTAGGAAAGTGTTAGCGTGCAGGGGATGACTGATAGTGGGATGGCTGAGAATTGTAAGTGTGATAAACAGGATTGGGTTGGGAGTATCTGGGTGAAGCAGGTTGATATGTAGGTGGTGGAGATGATTGGTAGGTTGGTGGTGGAGCTTGGTAGGAAGGTTAGGGTGCTTGGTAATAGGGATAGGGTGCTTGGCGATTTGGGGTTGGCTGATATGTGAGTGGAGGTGTTGGGTAAGTTTGGTATTTGAGTGGGGATTTGTAGGGGTGGGCATATATTGGGTAAAACCGATAATCCGAACCGTTAATTATTTATTGGGTTATTGGGTTAACGGTTCGGTAACGGGTAAATTTTTTTTATTGGGTTATCGGTTCGGGCTCGGTTTGCAATTCTGTTATTGGGTAAAAACTGATAACCCAATAAGAATTAACTAATTTACAAATTTACCCTTAAGTATATACATACTATACTAGGGTTTCATAATTCATTTTCCCTATTCTTTCTCAATTCTCAGTAAGTCATTTTCTCTTTATCAATTTCTCTATTTCCGCCGCACCCCTACGGCCCAACCTCAGCAGTTCTCCGTCTCACCACGGCTCACGCCCTCACCAGTTCTACGCCTCACGGCTCACGCCCTCACCAGTCACCAGTCACTAGTCAGCCCGTCAAGACTCAGGTCGGCGTCACTCGTCAGTCGCATCACGCCCTCAGGTTGGACATGTGTTTCTCTCTTTTTGGACAAATCTAAAATTATAAAACACTTATAATTTTAACAAGTGTTTCTCTTTTTAGAATATTAAGAATCCTTAGCAGTAAACTTCTATTTATTTTATACATGGATTAGCTAGTTTATGATATTATCAATTCATAATTTCTGATAAATATTCATATAGATTATCGTAACATAACCCGTAGCTTAAAGACTTAATTGTGTAACACCGTCTTACAATTTTATCCCACGTTTTTCAGAATTTTTTCACTTCTAGTTAAACATACGAATCATATTGCATTCCACCTTTGTAATCCTATATTTATGCATCATAAAGTTGTCAAAGACAACGGAAATCTGATCTATTTCTTGACTTCTTGCTCAAGATAATTGAGAGCTCGACAGTTTTATATATTGTGAAATTGTTTTAGCTGCTTTATCTTATCGGGTAAACCGATAACCGAACCGATAATGATTGATAATCGATTAACCGATAACCGATAACCAATATATTATCGGTTTGGTTATCGGGTTATGATATTTGTAAACCGATAACCGATAGGCAAAATGATAATATTCAAAATCGAACCGAACCGACCGATGCCCACCCCTAGGGATTTGGTTCTTTGTGCAACCATCACGGCTCCCACGTCCCTTTCCTTGGACACACCACCAGACTGCAAAGCCTTGTTCGTAGCTTGCAAGGCTTCAAAATTTGTGACCATACCACTTTTAATACCTTCTTCGATTCTTTCACCCAATTTGATAATGTCAGAGAACTTGTTGTTCTCAATCACCATTAACCACTCATAGTATTGCGGGTCTTGAGCCCGGACAAAGAACTTGTTCATCTGTTCCTCGTCTAAGGCGGGCCTGACCTTAACATCTTCGGATCTCCAACGAGTAGCATACCGGGGGGAATGAGGATTCTAGTTTTGTGATTTTTATCGAATTCCGAGATGTGGGCCGGGGGGTCGGGTTTGGCCAATTTCGGGATTTTTGGGTAATTTTGATAACTTTCGAATGGGCTTCGTTCCTCTGCCTATAATAATGATATGAATCTGATTTTAGGTAGGTTTGGAGCACTCGGAGTCCGAGTCTAGAGGCAAAAGCACTGTGGGCTAGGATTTTTGCCGATTTTGAGGTAAGTAATGTTTCCAAACTTGATTCTGAGGGTTTGAAACCCCAAGCTATATGATATTTGACTATAATTGAGGTGACTCACATGCCAAGTCACTGCCGTGCGCACGTGCACCGAGTAAATTGTGGCCTAGCTCATCCCATGGCACCGTCTAGTAGCTATTACGAATGGATATCTGCACTTCTATTATGTGGTAAATGTGAACATGTTAGAAATCATGCTAAGTATAAATGCTAAGGCTTCACGCCGTAAATGCTGAGACCCGAGTGGTCGTATATTACTGTCTCATTTTTGGGATTATTTGATTTTATATACTCAGTCTTGTTATAGCATATCGTTTCATGCCTCAGTTTCAGTATTTGCTAATTATATGCATGTTTGTCATTATTTCGGGCTGATTTATCCATCTGTGAGCCATATGAGTGAGACTGGAGAGTAAGGACTAATGAGGTCGAGAGCTTGTTATTGAGACAGTTATGAGATCGGACTGCACACCGCAGCGATACATTAATCATGCCTTTGTTGGCTTGATATAGAGCTTGGGCCAATAGGGCCACTCTGGAGTCTTTACACCCCCAGTGAGCGCATTGATATTGAGAGATGGATCTTTACTGGACATGGATCTTGTCCGAAGTTGATGATATGTGAGGGATGGATCGTCCCTGGACATGGATCATGTCCGAGTGTCGTATTTCTGGAGATGGATCTTCTCCGTGGGGCTGGTTTGTCCTTTTTCCTCAGTACCGAGTGACATTGGTCACCGATGATTATGTACATTCCGGGATGAACTTTCCCTGGGCCTAAGAGCCATATACGGTACTGAGTGGACTGTTGTGTGAGGGTTTTGAGCACTAGGTGCATTTCCACACTAGTTTCATATATTTATATGATGGCATGTAGATTATACTGGCATACTTGGCATATTTTGTTCATTTTCAGATAAACCGTTAGCATGTCTAACTTTCTGTACGATGTCTATTGTAAATTCTGAGGTTTAGTCTGTCACTACCTCTCAGCCCATAGTTTGGGTTCGTTACTTCTGAGTTGGTGTACTCACGTTACCCCTTGCACCTTGTGTGCAGATCCGGGTTCATCGAGGCCCGGTAGAAGTGGTTGATTGATCATCAGAGTTTCCATGAGTCGTCGAGGTAGCAGATGGCGATCGCAACCTCGATTGCTCCTTCTTTATCTATCTGTTGCACTTTCATTTGACAGATTATGTTGTCTATTTCCGTATTTTGACATTATTATGTTACAGTAGATCGTGACTAAGTGACACTAGATCCGGGGTTAGATTTTGGTTTGTGCTTTAAATGTTGTTAAACTTTCAAATGGTTTATTAACAGTATTATGCTTCTAAATTCATAACTTTTCTAAAAAATAACCTAAGATTTAATGAAATGTGTGGCTTGCCTGATTCCACGACAGGCGCCATCACGACTAAGGATTTGGGGTCGTGACAAGTCGGTATTAGAGCCCTAGGTTAAATAGGTCTCGCCAGTCATGAGCATGTTTAGTAGAGTCTTGCGGATCGGTACGGAGACGTCTGTACTTATCTTTGAGAGGCTACAGAACCCTTAGGAAAAATCTCACATTCTTGAATTCTGTCGTGCGAACCTGTTGATTCCTGGAACTAAACTTCTGTTGTTTTGATTCTCTCTCAGATGGTGAGGACTCGTGCTACCGATCGAGGTGATCAGACACCAGTTGGACCAGCGAGGGGTGCAACTCGTGTAGCAGCCAGGGAAGTACCTGTGGGCCCTCCTAATGCCCACGATCAGGTCCCTGCCGTTGAGATTCCAGCGGGACAGGCTCAGGCACCGGCATTGCCTATTGTGATTTCGGGTCTTCAGGAGACCCTATCTCAGATTTGACGGTGTGCACCAGTCTTACACAAGCTGGGGGAGGCACTCAGACTCCAGTTTCCCGGACACCTGAGCAGGTTACTCAGGGGCTTCAGACACCAGGGGCAGCTCCAGTCCAGTCGGTTGCCCCAGTCCAGGATTTTGTGGTCCCAACTTTAGCAGATGACAAGCAGCGTAGGTTGGAGAGGTTTAGTAGACTTCAGCCTCCGATTTTCAGCGCTACTGAGGGCGAGATTACCCAGGGCTTCTTGGACAAGCGTCAGAGGATTCTTCGCACAACAGGGATATTGGAGGCCAATGGGGTCCCATTTACTACCTTCCAGTTCTCAGGAGATGCACTTGCTTGTTGGGAGGCTTGTGAGAGGGCGTAGACCTGTTGATGCAGCGCCCCTCACCTGGTATCAGTTCTCCATTATCTTCTTGGAGAAGTATGTACCGCAGTACGGCAGGGAGGAGCTGTGTAGGGAGTTCGAGCAGTTGCGTCAGGCGGACATGACTGTGATGCAGTATGAGATGAGGTTCTACGAGCTAGCCCATCATTCTATTTGGCTAGTTCCCACAGATAAGGAGAGGATCAGGAGGTTCATTGATGGCCTCACTTATCAGCTTCAGATTTTTCTGGCCAGGGAGAGGGTATCTGGCGCTTCTTTTGAGGAGGTAGTGGACATAGCCAGAGAGATTGAGTCAGTTCGCCGCCTGGAGCCAGTAGAGAGGGAGGCCAAGATGCCTCGAGGATCTAGTAGTTATGGTGGTTTTCATTCAGGAGGTCAGTCTCAGCACAGCAGAGGCCCTTCATTTAGGCGTCCTCGGCCAGTCTGCCCAGCTTACAGTGGTGCTTCATCTAGGCATGGTCCCCGCAGCTTTCATCCGGTCTGTTCATCATTCAGTGCTCTTCTAGACCAGAGTTCATCTCGGCCACCAACAGTTTAGGGTTCCTCAGCACATGGCTCTTCTAGTGGCTATTCTGATTCCAGGGGTCCCTTCAGTGCCCACCGTCATTTTCTGAGAGGGGTTTCTTTGAGTATGGTGATCCGGGTCATATCAAGAGGTATTGTCCCCATCTTTCGGGTGGTTCATTCCAGCAAAGGAGCCAACCTTCAACTCCAGCACCAGTTACTACACCACCCGCCCAGGCGGCTAGGGGCGGGGGTTAGTTAGCTAGAGGCCGCCCTAGAGGGGGAGGTCGATCAGGTGGAGGTCAGGCTCGTTTCTATGCACTCCCAGCCAGACCAGATGATACGACTTAAGATGCAGTGACTACAAGGTATTGTATCAGTCTATCACCGAGATGCTTTGGTCTTATTTGATCTTGGTTCCACGCATTCTTATGTTTCATCAGACTTTTCCTATTTTCTGGATATGCCCCATGAGTCCTTAGTTACATCCGTTCATGTGTCGACTCTGGTGGGCGACACTATTGTTGTGGATCGGGTGTACCGGTCTTGTGTGATATCTATTGGGGGTCTAGAGACCCGAGTGGATCTGTTATTACTTAGCATGGTTGACATTGATGTGATATTGGGGCATGGACTGGTTATCTATGTGTCATGCAGTTCTTGATTGTCATGCTAAGACCGTGACCTTAGCGATGCCAGGACTTCCGAGGGTCGAGTGGAGCGGTTCTGTTGAGTACGTGCTTAGTAGGGTGATTTCTTACCTGAAGGCCCATCATATGGTAGATACTGGGTGTTTATCGTACATGGCCTTTGTGAAGGATGTCATAGAATTGAGACTCCCAATATTGATTATGTTCCTGTAGTCCGTGATTTTTCGGACGTGTTTCCTGTTGACCTGCCAGGCATGCCACCTGACAGGGATATTGATTTCGGTATTGACTTGGTGCCGAGCACTCACCCTATTTCTATTCCTCCATATCGTATGGCACTAGTGGAGTTGAAGGAATTGAAAGAGCAGCTTCAGGAACTCCTAGATAAGGGGTCATTCGGCATAGTGTGTCAACTTATGGTGCACCGATGTTGTTTGTAAAGAAGAAAGATGGTTCCATGAGAATGTGTATTGACTACAGGCAGTTGAACAAGGTTACAGTCAAGAATAAGTATCCTTTTCCTCACATTGATAATTTGTTTGACCAGCTTCAGGGAGCTAGGGTGTTTTCTAAGACTGATTTGAGATCCAGGTATCATCAACTGAAGATTCGGGATTCAGACATTCCCAAGACAGCTTTCAGGACTCGTTATGGTCATTATGAGTTTATGGTGATGTCTTTCGGGCTAACCAATGCCCCAACAATATTCATGCATTTGATGAACATCGTGTTTCAGCCGTACCTGGATTCTTTTGCAATTGTGTTCATTGATGACATCCTTGTATATTCTCGTAGCCAGGAGGAGAATGCTCAACATCTGAGAGTTGTTTTACAGAGATTGAGGGAGGAGAAGCTTTATGCAAAGTTCTCCAAGTGTGAGTTTTGGCTTGGCTCAGTAGCTTTCTTGGGGAACGTGGTGTCCAGTGAGGGTATTCAGATTGATGCGGAGAAGATAGAGGCAGTATAGAGTTGGCCCAGACCATCCTCAACTACAGAGATTAGGAGCTTCCTTGGTTTGGTGGGATATTACTGTCGCTTTGTGGAGGGTTTTTTATCTATTTCTTCGCCCTTGACCAAATTAACCCAGAAGGGTGCCCGATTCAGGTGGTCGAACGAGTGTGAGGAGAGCTTTCAAAAGCTCAAGACCGCATTGACCTCATCTCCAGTGTTAGTATTGCCATCAACTTTAGGTTCTTATACAGTATATTGTGATGCCTCGAGGATAGGCATTGGGCGTGTTTTGATGCAGGAGGCTAGGGTGATTGCCTACGCCTCGCGCCAGTTGAAGACTCACGAGAAGAATTATCCCGCACATGATTTTGAGCTAGCAGCCATTGTTCATGCCTTGAAGATTTGGCGTCATTATTTGTATGGGGTACATTGTGAGGTTTTTACTAATCACTGTAGTCTGCAGCATCTGTTTAAGCAGAAGGATATGAATTTGCGTCAGAGGAGATGGTTGGAACTTCTCAAGGACTATGACATCACTATTCTGTACCATCCGGGGAAGGCCAATGTAGTGGCCGATGCCTTGAATCGGAGAGTAGACAGTTTGGGGAGTCTAGCATATCTCCCAACAGTAGAGTCACCATTAGCACTTGATGTTCAGGCCTTAGCAGGTCAGTTTGTGGGATTGGACTTATCGGAGCCTCACCGGGTGTTGGCTAGTGTATCTTCCAAATCTTCTCTTTATGATCGGATCAGAGAGCGCCAGTATGATGACCCGTACTTGCTCGTTCTTCAGGAAAGGGTCCGACGAGGTGATTCCAAGGATGTAGTGATTGGTGATGATGGGGTTATGAGGATGCAGGGTTGGATTTATGTGCCCAAGGTGGATGGGCTTCGAGAGTTGATTCTAGCAGAGTCCCACAACTCGCGAAATTCCATCTATCAAGGTGCCGCGAAGATGTATCAGGATTTGAGGCAGCATTATTGGTGGAGGTAGATGAAGAAGGATAATGTGGAGTTTGTAGCTCGGTGTCTCAACTGTCAGTGGTCAAGTATGAGCACCAGAGATCAGGTGGGTTGCATTGGAGGTTGGATATTACAGAGTGGAAGTGGTAGCGGGTCACCATGGACTTTGTAGTTGGACTCCCACGGACTTTGAGGAGGTTCGATGCTCTATTTGTTATTGTGGATCGGTTGACCAAGTCCGCGCGCGTCATTCCTGTTAGTACTACATATTCTTTAGAGCGGTTAGCTAAGATTTACATCCGGGAGATTGTCCGGCTGCATGGTGTCCTAGTTTCAATAATTTTTTATAGAGGTACTCAGTTCACATCTCAGTTTTGGAGGGCCGTGCAGAGAGAGTTGGGTACTCAGGTCGAGTTGAGCACATCATTTCATCCTCATACTGACGGGAAGTCAGAGCGCACTATTCAAACTTTGGAGGACATGTTGCGTGCCTGTGTCATTGATTTTAGGGGTTCATGGGACAAATTTCTGCCACTCGCGAGGTTTGCTTATAATAATAGTTATCAGTCCAGTATCCAGATGGGTCCGTATGAGGCTTTATACGGTAGGAGGTGTAGATCTCCGGTTGGTTGGTTTGAGCCGGTGAGGCCAGGATTTTGGGCACATATTTGGTACAGGATGCGTTGGATAAGGTGAAGTTGATTCAGGAGAGTCTTCGCATGGCGCAATCTAGGAAGAAGAGCTATGCGGACCGGAAGGTCCGGAATGTGTCTTTCATGGGTGGGGAGAAGGTACTGCTAAAGGTGTCACCCATGGAGGGTGTTGTACAGTTCGGGAAGAGGGGCAAGTTGAGCCCCCGGTTAATTAGGCCTTTCGAGGTGCTTTAGAAGGTTTGGGAGGTGGCGTATAGACATCGAGTATTCATCCGGTATTCCATGTTTCGATGCTCCAGAATTATGTTGGTGACCCGTCTCATGTTTTGGACTTTAGCACGGTTCAGCTTGAGGGTGATATGTCATATGAGGTAGAGCTAGTGGCAATTTTGGGTCGTCAGGTCAGAAGGTTGAGGTCTAAGGATATAGCTTCAGTAAAGGTGCAGTGGAGAGGATAGCCGGTGGAGGAGGCCACCTGGGAGACCGAGCGGGAGATGTGGAGAAGATACCCTCACTTATTTGAGACTCCAGTTATGTTTCTAGACCCATTTGAGGACGAACGTTTGTTTAAGAGGGGGAGAATGTAATGTCCCGGCGGTCGTTTCGTGAGATTAGCCCCGTTTCCTCCGTTTCAGCCTTATCATATGTTATTAGCTTATCTGTGATGTGTCGGGTCGGTTGGTTCGGGTTCAGAGTGGTTGTGGTGAGAATTGAGACACTTAGTCTCTTAAAAGAGCATAATAGTTGGAAAAGTCAACCGGGAGTTGACTTATAGGTAAACGACCTCGGAATGTGGAATTTATAGCTCGGACAGCTTCGTTAGGTGATTTGGGATTTAGGAATGTATTCGGAATGTGAATGTGAGGTACGGAGTAGAATTAGGCTTGAATTGGCGAAATTTAGTTTTTGGCGATTTTTCGGCCGACAATGAGAAATAGGCTATCGGGGTCGGAATGGAATTCCGAAAGTTGGAACATGTTTGTAGGGTCATTTTGGATGTGTGTGCAAATGTTTAGGTCAATCACACGTGTTTTGGATGGTTTCAGCATCTTTGGCGTAATTCAGAAGTTTCAAAGTTCATAGGCTTGAATCCGAGGTGAATTTGGTGTTTTTCCGTTGTTATGGGTGTTTCGAAGGCTCGACTAAGTTTGAATAAGGTTATGGGATGTGTTGGCATGTTTTTTTGAGGTCCCGAGGTTCGGGTGAGTTTCTGGTGGTTAACTGATCACTGTTTGGACTTTGAACTTGGCAGATTTTCTGGTGTTGTTGCAGAGGATTTTTGTTCTTCGCGTTCGTGATGGGGTCCATGCGTTCGCGAAGAGAAAATGGGGGAGATGGGGATTTTGTTCTATGTGTTCACGGAAGGGGTATGCGAACGCAAAGGGTTGAGCAGGGTGAGCGTCGCAAACACGTGTGGGTGGATGCGTTCGCGAAGGGTTGTGAGTCAACCGAGGACCCCAGGCCCATTGGCCTATGTGTTCGCGACTGGGCCCATGCGTTCGCGAAGGTTTGGGTGGTTGTGCATCGAGTTCGCGTGCAGGAAGCCTTGTTTGCGTAGCGTAAAAGAGGGGGCATGTTAATTGTTCTATGTGAATGCGTGCATAGGGCCGCGTTCGCAAAGGGTAAAAACTGGGCAGATTCTTTTTAATTTCAAAAACGAGGGTTTAGTCTATATTTTCAAAAACCCATTAGAGAGCTCGGGAGAAGGTGGAATTTGAAGGGATCTTCAGTGAGGTTCTTGAGGTAAGTGTTCTTCAATCATATTTGGGTTAATTACATGATTTAGTCTTGAATTTCATCATTTAATTTGAGGAATTAGAGTAGAAATTGGGAAAAATGGGAGGAAGGTTTGAGAATTTGTTGTGATGATTTGAGTGCGCAATTGAGGTCGGATTTTGGTGAATTAATATGGGTAGACTCGTGAGGGAATGAGGATTCTAGATTTGTGATTTTTATCGAATTCCGAGACGTGGACCCGGGGTCGGGTTTGGCCAATTTCAGGATTTTTGGGTAATTTTGATAATTTTCGAATGGGCTTTCGTTCCCTAGCCTATAATAATGATATGAATCTGATTTTTGGTAGATTTGGAGCACTCGGAGTTTGAGTCTAGAGGCAAAAGCAGTGCGGTCTAGGGTTTTTGCCGGTTTTGAGGTAAGTAACGTTTCCAAACTTGGTTTTGAGGGTTCAAAACCCCGAGCTATATGATATTTGACTATAATTGAGGTGACGCACATGCCAAGTGACGGGCGTGCGCGCGTGCACCGAGTAAATTGTGGCCTGACTCATCCCATGGCACCGTCTAGTAGCTGTTACGAATGGATATCTGCACTTCTATTATGTGATAAATGTGAACATGTTTAAAATCATGCTAAGTATAAATGCTAAGGCTTCACGCCGAATATGCTGAGACCCGAGTGGTCGTATATTACTGACTCATTTATGTGATTATTTGATTTCATATACTCAATCCTGTTATAGCATATCGCTTCATGCCTCAGTCTCAGTATTTGCTAATTATATGCATGTTTATCATTGTTTCGGACTGATTTATACATTTGTGAGCCATATGAGTGAGACTGGAGAGTAATGACTGAGTGAGGCCGAGATCCTGTTACTAAGATAGTTATGTGATCGGACTGCACACCGCAGCGATACTTTAATCATGCCTTTGCTTGCTTGATATAGCGCTTGGGCCAATAGGGCCACTCCGGAGTCTTTACACCCCCAGTGAGTGCTTTGACCCAAAATCATAGTCGGGGTTGTGATGGTGCCTAACATTTCACTTGCTAGGCAAGCCAATGCTAGAGATTTATTAAGCAAATCCTTATTCAATTTCGTAAATTACAGTAAATAACCAAAAACGATTTCAAAATAATGCGGAAATACATAACATCACACACACACACACACACACACACACACACACACACACACATATATATATATATATATATATATATATATATATATATATATATATATATATATGTACTTCCACCCGGATCTGGTGTCAGAATTCGCGAACTTCTAAGATTTTACTACAGGTAAATGTTTGAAAGAAATACAATTGTTTTTGAAATGAAAGAAATAGTATAGGGGAATATATAGAAGGGGACGCTAGGGCCTGCGGACGCCGACATGTCTACCTTGGGTCTCCTATCAAGTGAATCATGCAGCCAACCTCAATATCAACTCTGACCAGCACCAAAATATGCACAATGAAGTGTAGAGTGCAGTATCAGTACAACCGACCCCATGTACTGGTAAGTGTTGAGCCTAACCTCGACGAAGTAGTGACTAGGATATAATAAAAGCAGAAAAAGGAAGACGGAATAGAAATAAAGAGTAACTTGCAAGCGATAACTACAACTCCCGGAAATAAGTCAACAGCGTTTAGAAATTTCCAATCCTTAAGTGCAATTAAGAATATCCTAAAGCTAACACAGTTCAAGGAAAAGATAAGCACATTGATTATTGCGGCGCGAAACCCGATCCCACCTGTTGCGTCTTGCAACCCGTTCCCACCTAATAGTATCAATTCATCCATATTCCACCTCAACATATCACCCTTATTCCACCAGTTTTGGCGTGCAACCCGACCCCGCCGTATCAATATTAATTACTCAGTATGTACAGAAATTTCACAATGTAATCAAAGAAACCCTTCACAATACTTAAACTCCGAACAAAAATAAATAGGAAACTTATACACCATGAAATTTCACACAAGTACTACTACAGAGCGAGATCAATTCAGGATATACAACAAAAAAGGTACCGATAAACCAGCTGAAGCAAATAATAAGAGATAATGAACTATAGGAGGAAAAAAAATCATGAACAAAAGGAAAATATGTCTAAGACATAGCAATTAGGCACGGAAACACAATTAGAGCTTGTAGCACTTAAGACAGGGAAATAGGCAATATGAGAAAAACAGGGAAAACAGATAATTTGGCGGCGCATAAGTACTCTTCACCTCACATATACACCGCTCACATGGAATACACATAGCAAATAGTTCGAGGGTTCCTAATTCCCTCAAGTCAAGTTTAGGCACAACACTTACCTCGCTCCAAGGGTCACTCAACGCTCAATCACAACTTTTCCTCTAGAATTCGCCTCCAAACCACTCGTATCTATCCACAATTAACTCAATAATATCAACTATTGCTAAAAGAATAAATTACAATGAATAAATTTAGATTCCTCGAACTTTCCCGTAAAAAGTCAAATATTGACCCCGAGTCCTCTTGGTCAAATCCCGATGTTCGGAGCGAAACCCATTCACCCCCAAGCCTGATTATGTAATTTGGGTCGAAATCCGACCTCAATTCGAGGTCTAAATTCCAATTATGCAAAAATCCCTAATTCTACCCAAACCCCCAATTCCACCATGAAAAACCTTAGATTTTTTAGGTTGTGAGGGTCAGCTACCCAACAAACTTTCATAATTAAATACCGTTACTGTATAGGTAGATCTGATTGTGAAAGATCTATTACTGGATAATTCATGGGTAGAGCCAAAGAGTGTGAACTATACAAGTTCCCAACTTTCTCAGATTATACACGTGTGATACATGTTCCTTCTATTTCTCCAAGTAACGCTCTTCGCATCGCAATGCCTATTTAAGAAGTAACCATAGAAACGAAGGAACCCACTATTTATTTTTTGATTTCTTTTATTTACTAGATTTTTGATACCTAGGAAANCTGACTGGCGGACTCCATCTCTAGCGGCCTGAATCTGGCCCCTACCTTTGGCTACCTGACCCCTACCTCTAGCTGGCGGAGCAGGCGGTGCAGCAACTAGTGCGGGAACCTTGATATTGTGGCTGAACACCCGGTAATCTCGGGCAGGTCCTCCAAATATGCCCATAATCACCACACTCAAAACACCCATCCTGATACTGAGGTTGTGATAACTGAAACTGACCTTGACGAGCATGCTGACCACGATAATAACTCTAAAGAGGAGGTGCTCCGATAGGAGCTGGTGGTGCACAATAGGCTGGCTGAGAGAAGGAGGCATATAAGAACCACGACTCCCAGACGCACCGTGAGATACCTGAAGTGCTGAATGAAATGGCGAAGGAGGATGGCCTCTACCAAAAACACCCCTGCCTCCAGATGAGGCACCGATGAACATACCGGAATGACGAGGTCTCTTACGGGACCCCTGACCTCCCTGCCCAAGAACCATCTAGCCACATTGACCGCATCCTGGAAAGAGATCTCGCTCCCTGTCTCCTTGGCCCTCTACAATCTGATAGGCTAAGCAAGACCCTCAATAAATCTCCTAACCCTCTCTCTATGTGTGGGAAGCAAAAGTATAGTATGTCGGACAAATCCATGAATCGAGTCTCATACTAGGTGACAGTCATGTTGCCCTGCTGAAGACGCTCGAACTGACGGCGGCGCTTCTCTTTTGTGGTAATAGGCAGAAACTTCTCCAAGAAGAGATGTGAGAACTGATCCCAGGTGAGAGCAGGCGACCCAGCTAGTCTAGTCAGCAAATAATCCCCACCATTTCTTGGCGGAACCTAATCCTCTCAAAAGCAGCAAAGTACCCCATTTGTCTCAAAATTGCCCATGTTCCGAAGAACCTCATGGCAGCTATCAAGGTACTCCTGGGGGTCCTTTGTAGTGGCACCGCTGAAATAAATCGGGAACAACTTGATAAACCTATCAAACCTCCATAAAGCATCGGAGGGCATAGTTGCCTCATAAATGGGCGGTGCTGCAGCAACTGGCTGAAGTACCTCAATTGGATGAGTTGTTGGGGTCTGAAACTGGGGAGCAATATGCTCCAGTGTGTGAGTGGCAAGAGTCTAGGCTCCTTCTCCAGCCTGAGATACGGCTGGTGCGACAGGGAATGCGCCCGTCTGGGCTACACTCACCATAAGGCCTACTAGTCGGACCAAGGCATCCTGAAGTACAAGAGTAGAAATAAACCCCTCTGGGACCTGAGCTGGTCTTGCCGGAAAGGTCTGAGCTGGAGCCTCCTCATCGAACTCAACCTGAGGCTCCATGGCTGGGGTTGCTGCTCGGGCTCTAGGCTGAACCCTGCCTCTGCCTCAGCCTCTGGCACGGCCTTGGCCTCCGCCCCCCGTAGGAGCTGCTGCTGCTGGAGGATCCGGCTGCTGATTAGCAGAGGAAGCGCTATGCGTTCTCGCCATCTGCGAAATAAGAATAGAAGAGTTCGATCAAGTATTGGTATAACAAGAATCGCACTACAGAGTTGATAAAAATGAACTTGTTCCTATCTTTATAGCCCCAGGGAGATAAGTACATACGTCTCCGTACCGACCCCCCAAACTCTACTAAGCTTGTCCGTGAATTGTGAGACCTAAGCAACCTAGTGCTCTGTTACCAACTTGTCACGACCCAAATTCCCAACCATAGGGATCGTGATGGCACCTAACATCATACTCACTAGGCAAGCCAATGTTAGAATTTAGCTACCATTTTCTTTTGCAATTAATTTAACATAAGTAAATAGTTTAAAACAAGAAATCATAAATGCGGAATAAAATAAATACTGCTTAACCACGAACTATTCTACCACCCAGAATTTGTGTGACAATTCACGAACATTTTATGAATAGCTACAAACATTGGTAAGAAAGAAAAGTATATCTGTCTAGAAAGAAAATGAAATAGAATGTAGAACATAGGAGGGGACGCTAGGGCCTGCGGACGCCTGCAGGTCTACCTTGGGTCTCCTGATGAATGCTAGCAACTGACCTCTCGATCAGCCACAATATGCTCCAAAATTTGCACAGAAAGTGCCGAGTACATGTCGCGCCCCCCTTTTTCCCCTCGCGGAGAGGTCGGGTGCAGGACATTCGGGTTGAGGCAACTCTTTCTTTTTGGGAAAGGGGGTTTGCAAGTTTTGGAGAGTCGCTACATAACGATTTTAACAGTGTGTTAGGGCACCTAAGGGGTTCAATTACAACTACGTTACTAACCAGAGATTGGGTAAGGGCTTGAAATTATCCTAAGAGGAAGGTGTTAGGCACCCCTCGGGATCCACAAGTGTGGTTCCCGGCCAAACAATTTTCGTGAATTTGTACAATTAGCAACTAACAAGTAAGGGGGGCTCAAGTAAGAGGGGATTTACATATTAAGCATGCAAATATTTGGAAAACAATTATAAAATGGCTAAGTTTTGAAAAAGAAGTGATAATCTAACATGTAAAATAAGGGATATACTAGGTTTGTAATAATATGGATCACATCAATGCAATACCCGGTATGACACTCCTCGAAGAGGGGCTACACGTGGTATTAGCGCATCGGTCATCATATCCATATTCTACCCTTTCCTGCCCCGTGAAGGTAGTTAAAGCGCGTGTTAGTCACGAACTCTATTGCGTGCTATTACCCGTCACATCCTATTAGCCCTGGAGGAGATTAGGACTACAATCCTAGAAGGGAGGTACTAGGCTGACCCTCAGGTTTAAAGGTAAAGATTCTAAAGCGACAAACAAGAACACTTAGGACTGCAATAAATGGGAAGCATATAGGAGCATATAAGAGGCTCAAGTTTACATCCACAAATTATGCATATAATTAGCACGACTCAAACACATGTAAGGGCAGTAATAATTTCAGAACCCTAAAGCATGATAGCTAAGTGAGTCTAGAATGCAGTAGAGAAGTAGATTTGTTGCATAATTCAAATAGGGAATCCTAAGC
Organism: Nicotiana undulata; assembly: GCA_005239495.1. Taxonomy (NCBI): domain Eukaryota; kingdom Viridiplantae; phylum Streptophyta; class Magnoliopsida; order Solanales; family Solanaceae; genus Nicotiana; species Nicotiana undulata. The sequence continues at coordinate 93,792 of ML280638.1, forward strand.
AGTTTTTGCCTACTGATTTTAAACCCGTTGATAGTTAAGCAGCACATATAAAGAAGTATATTTCCAGTTTTAATAAATTTAGCACCTAAGGCTTGCCTAGGCGTAAAACAATGTATCAGGTTTTAGAGCTAATTAGAGGAAATTGTTTGAGTTGCATTACTAAGCATGATGTTCCAGATGTTCAGATATCTTAAAAAAATATTACCAAGTCGTGCGGGACTATTTTTTATCAGTAATTAAGCTAGAGATTCCTAAGAGGATATAACTGCAATCCTAAAGGCATGATATCTAATGCACAGAAAATGCAGAGTGATGTACATGCAGGACCTAAATAGGATATTGTAAATGCATAAATATTTCAGTGTTTGAACATGCTTTCAGATTGTGTAGAAGATGTGAAAATGACCTATTTATTAGCGTTGTATTTATCCTAAGGCAGGGTATCTAAGTAAACATGGTAGTGCATAGCGTAATGCAAAGTACTAGTTATTAACATGTTTTAACATAGGAGTTTCTAAGTGATATGAGGATGAATATGCTAAAACAGTATACATGGGACCTAAAGAGCAGGATATCTAATGCATGATGTGAACCTACACATGATTTCTATTGCGCAGATAAGAAATAAATCCTAAAACATGGTTTCTACCCTTGTAATAACTAAGCATACGTAGTTACCCCTCCCATTTCACTATCCAGCCCCCATAAGTTGTTTACAAATTATTACAGGCCAGGAATTATGAATTACATAACCAAAGAAAAATAAGAAGTTATTCTATAGGGAGCCTCCATTTAGGCCCAAATTCTCCAAACCTCATAGCCATATGGTGTTTTAAAGCCTTTCACAGTCCGGGTGCGTCAAAGTTCCCTAAGGACCTCAAGGGCTCCCGGGCAATGCTCACACCCAAACTTGGTGACCAAGAGTGGAACATGTGCAGTATGGAAATACCAGCTTCAGTGTGTCAGAGTTCAGAGGGAGCTCAAGGGTCCCAAAGCAGTGCTCACACTGAGGGGGCAGAACTTAAGGTCTAAGAATCAAGTGAAGTGCAGGAGATAGGTTTGAAAACATTTTTAGTAGAAAACAAAGTTAAAAGGACTTGTTTGAAATAATTTTGAAAAATAAGAAGGAGTGACAGATTTGAGAAGAGTAAGGCAAGTAGCAGCCCAGACATAGAACCAAACTAATCCAGCACACTCACAGAACCAAGGCAAGTTCAACACACAAATGTTTACACAAAGGGAAATGGGGATTGGGATACATAGAGCACATACATGATAAGCACCCAACAGACAGAAGCCTTATAAAATTGGTACAGACTTAGGGATACTAGTTAAGCATGGTCATACAAATAGGATCGATCATGGTTTGAAAGAAAATAACACAGAATCACAGTTAGAGGGTAGGAAATGATTGCACATAGGTTTAGGAAAACAGTTAAGAGCATAGCATGTATTAAGTAACATACACTACGATCATAGTATCCCAAGGATCACATCTTGAGGCTATAAAGGAACGGATTCCAAGAACTAAACATATAATGTACTCAGCTAGTTTCAAGCAGGACAACACAGCCATAAATAAAAGAAAACCAGAAGCAAGATGAATCGTAGTAACCAGAGAAACATGTTGTGTTGGGGACTTCAAATATAAATTGGAAACATACCAGTTGGAGATAGTAAGTGCAGAGTAAAGAACAAGCAAACAGCACAACTAGTCTTGGCTTTCAGCTGACAAGTAACAGCAGACAGTCAATAGAAGTAAGTGAGTGTATATGTGTGAGCAAGAGAGAGTAGAACAAGGTATGTTCGTGTCCTTTCAAAAATAAGAGTTCGGGGTATATATAGCTTTTAAAGCAGTAGTAAATAAGGTGAAGATCAAGGTCAGGCAGAAATTAAAGGAATCAGAATCAATCAACCAAAAATCAGTTTAAGTACTCCCTCTAATTAGGGGTTAACTTTCAAATGGTAAGAATAGGTAACCAATAAGGAAACAAATAAACATATAATTGGAACATAACAAATAAGGAAATACTTCAAATAGTGTAAGTATGGAACTGGTAATTAGGCTAGGTTCATAGAGTCCTTAATTTAAGGAAACAAATGTTGAGAATCAATAAACGATGTAGCCAACCACACAATAAGGCAGGAAATTAGTGGATAATATTGCACTAGGGAAACAGTAAAGGTATCAATCACTGGAGATCAGGGAATCAATATCATTCGAAGGAGAGATATCACAGTTAAAATCAGTAAAGGGGTATTAGGTAAATAACTATTAAACTAATAGTCAGACTTACTAAACAATTAAATAGCACGAAAAATCAGAGAAACCCTAAGCAAGTAATTAGAGGAATAGTAGACACTCAGAGATCCTAACCACAAATTAGAGCAAGAAGCATAGAACACATAGAAAGTCCAGAAGAAGCATACAAATTCGCCAAACATAGCAAACAAGACGAACTCAAACCCTAAAAATTGGGGGTTTCAACAGAATAGCTCAGACAAAAGAGAAAACTTAGGCAAACATTTAGAATCATACTGAGAATCATAAGTTAGTACCAAAATCAGAAGATAAAGTGTTTTTTAAAAAGGGGTTAGGAAACCCTAGTTTTCTTTAAAGATGAAGAGTCGTTCATAAAACATGAGATGTTTTGGAAGAAAATGCATAAAAACCTTAGGATACACATAGATCTATCACAGATCGTAAAGATCGGAAGATTTTAAACATTTAGGATTTCAAAGAGAACCCAGAGAGATAAGGAAAAACCTCAAACGTCGCTGGTTTAAGCCCCAAAGGTCATAGACCTTGCTTGAACAGCCAGAGGTGGTCGGAGATGGCCGGAGGATGATGAGCACAGGGCCAGGATGTAGGAGGATCAACCCAGGTCTCTTGAAGACCTTAGAGATGGAAAACACTGGCGTGAGGGAACCATAGGAGGTAGGAGGATGGTGAGAGCTTCATGGTCTCCGGCGAAGAGACGGCCGGAGAAGGCGAAGAGATTCATCGGAGCCCGAAGAGACAGGAAGTCTCCAGAAGAGACTTAGAGAGATAGAGAGAGAGTTAGAGAGATCAGGGACCAGTGAGAATGAGAGGGGTCAGGGGGGTTAGTTTGGTTTAATTATGGAAACAATAATCTGGGTCGTTGATCTAATTTGATCACCGGCTCAGATTGGTTTGGGGTTGGGCCGGGTAGGATATTAGTCTGGGTTGGGTTACTGGATCAGTTAAATGGGTTAGGTATTGGGTTAAAGGGTCTTGGTAAATTGGGTTGAAATCAAAAATCAAAAATGGCCAGATTTTAAATACCCGTGAAAAATAAAATAAAATAATTAATAAAATAGCTAATAATTATATAAAAATAAGATTAATGCTAAGTAAGTGAAATTTAAGGTAATTAGCTAATATGAAAACATAAAAATGACTAATTATGAAATTAAAATAGCATAAATGCACAATTAGGCCATAGTTGCAAAACTTTGTGTAATTATAGCTAAATAATGCCTAATCAGTTAATTTATGAAATAATTAAATACTAATAGAATTAAAAATGATATATTGAGCTGGGGAATATTTTGAAATTATTTATAACATAATTTATGAACAATTATTGAATACAAAATACTAAATAAATAGGAAAATGAATTGATAAAAATATGAAAAATTATGAAAAATACCATTCATTACGAAAGTGATTTTGAAGGTAAAATGTAAGTTTGAAAATAATTTCGAGGAAAAATTGGGTATCAACAGTTGCCCCTCTTTACCCGGGAAGGATGAAAGAGTTATCGGGTAAAGATATGATGGCCAATTTTGACCGAGTGGAAATAGTTTGAAGGATTTAGGCCGCACCCTGGTTTTTGAGCTGCCTACATATCCCTGGTTTTACAGGAATCGGGCCGTTTGTAGTTCAGGAGCCACCGGCGAAGTATACCGATGAAGTTTTATAAGAACGGATACAAAGTGCAGGGTTGGGTGAACAAGCGGCTTACGGGGTAGTTAGGAGAACTGGAGCGGGACCGCTCCTGCCAGGATGGTTATTTCTTGCTGGGTTACTTGCAAATGAATAATACAAGCATATCGTGCGTAATTTAAACATGATGCAAATTCCCGTTGGACTATGAATGTTGTCTTTGGACGGTTAAGGATGACGTCTTTAGACCATGATGTCCTGGGCCATGAATTGCTTGATGCAGGATTCGCAGGCCATGAAATGATGTTCTCGGGCTATGAAGATGGTGCCTCCGAACCATGATGCCTTTGAATAATGATATGCAAACTGATAAAAGAGATCCGCAGGCCATGACATGGTGTTCTCGGGCCATGAAGATGGTGCCTCCGAACGATGACGCCTTTGGATAAGTTGGCGATATTTCAGCCCATGAAGATGCAATAGTATGATTCTGACAAGACAGAGCTTAGTCTTGCGAATTAAAGGGGCAGAGCTTAGCCCAAAAGGAAAGCGCAGTAAATAATGCTAGAGGCAGTGGTTGCTTTTTGAGAAGTAAATAGGAGGCAGCGTTTAGCCTCGGAAGGTAGAATGGTATCCTTATGCAAGAATGCGATGGAGGTAGAGCTTAACCTCGGAAGGCAGAAAGGTAGCCTTATGGAAGTTGCGAATGCAGATGGAGACAGCGTTTAGTCTCGGAAGGCAGAAAGGTAGCCTTATGCAAGTTGGAAGGCAGAATATTAGCCTTATGCAATGCAGATGGAGGTAGCGTTTAACCTCAAAAGGCAAAATGGTAGCATTATGCAAGATGTAAATGCAGATGGAGACAACGTTTAGTCTCGGAAGGCAGAAAGGTGGCCTTATGCAAGTTGGAAGGCAGAATAGTAGCCTTATGCAATGCAGATGGAGACAACGTTTAGTCTCGGAAGGCAGAAAGGTGGCCTTATGCAAGTTGGAAGGCAGAATAGTAGCCTTATGCAATGCAGATGGAGACAACGTTTAGTCTCGGAAGGCAGAAAGGTAGCCTTATGCAAGAATGCGAATGCAGATGGAGGTAGTGTTTAACCTCGGAAGGCAGAAAGGTATCCTAATGCAATGAATAAAATAACAATAGTAATTCTTAGCTGGTGATAAATTGCGGCGTTGTGATCATTGGGAGAATTGTGATTGCGAAGCATCGTTTGCGTTGATAATAGATGTCAGCATGTGCGGCGAGTCTGAGAATCGTGTCTTCGAACAATATACGTCCTTTGGGCGGATGGTATGTTTTTGGGGCTTTTGCAATCTTTGTGCCTGCATCCAAAGAAATATTGTGAGTTCTGTAAGGGGGAAGGTCAGTTCGCATTCCCGCTGGCTCTGCTTGGCTTGTTCGCTTGATCATGATGATATTGTATGTATCATTGGGGTAGCGTTTGCTAAACAAGCCGTTTTAGGAAAAAAATATGCATGATTTTGTAAAAGTATTATATAAGTATATAATCTAAAATAGTTTTAGATGAACCGACGATGTGACACGGTTCGAGACATTGCAACCTCTCCTGCTGCGGAATTTTGAGGGTCCTCCTCAAAATTCTGCCCCAGTTTGCTGGATGGATGTCTCTGACTGCTGCTCGTGCGGCGATTGGATGAACTTGCTTCAGAATTTTGAGGGTCCCCCTCAAAATTCTGCCTCAGTTGGTTGGGTGAATGCGTGTGGACTGTTGCTCGCTTTAGAATTTTGAGGGTCCTCCTCAAAATTCTGCCCTAGTTTCTAATTGTGGGGAAAAAATAGATTTTTATTGAATTGTGACTGAACTCATAGGGCTGCCTACGTATCCCCTCTTAAACGGGAATCAGGTCAGGCGTAGTTCAATTTACATCATTAATAAAGCATAAAGGATTACACATAATAACGCTTGACTGCATCTGAATTGATCGGTTTCGGCCAAACTTCTCCGTCCATTTCTGCAAGTATAAATCCTCTTCCTGTCAGCACTCTGTGAACCATGTACAGACCTTTCCAGTTTGGAGAGAACTTCCCCTTGGGTTCATCTTGATGTGGAAAGATTTTCTTTAACACTAGCTGCCCTGGTGTGAATCGTCTCGGCTTGACTTTCTTATTGAAGGCTCTGGTCATTCTGTTCTGATATAGTTGACCATGACTAACCGCATTCATTCTCTTCCCGTTTATGAGAGCTAGTTTCTCATAACGGCTCCTTACCCACTCTGCATCGCTGAGCTCAGCTTCTTGTATAATTCTCAGAGATGGAATTTTGACTTCAACAAACAGCCTCTGTATCGTAAACCAGCATATAGGGAGTTTCCCCAGTTGATGTGCGGACCGTGGTGCGATATCCCAATAAGGCGAATGACAACTTCTCGTGCCACTGCTTGTGCCTTTCTATCATCTTCCTTAGTATCTTCTTGATGTTTTTGTTGGCGGCCTCTACGGCTCCATTCATCTGAGGTCTGTATGCTGTGGAATTCTTGTGTTTGATCTTGAAAGTTTCACACATAGCTCACATCAAGTCACTGTTGAGATTAGAACCATTGTCGGTGATGATTGACTCTGGAACTCCGAACCGACAAACAATGCGGTCGCGGACAAAGTCGGCCATGACTTTTTTAGTAACTACTTTGTAGGAGGCTTCTTCGACCCATTTAGTAAAGTAATCAATGGCGACCAGAATGAACCAGTGTCCGTTGGAGGCGGCAAGCTCGATCGGTCCAATAATATCCATGCCACAGGCGGCGAACGGCCCCCGTGAGCTCATTTCATTGAGCTCACTCGGAGGCACCTTTATCATATCTCCATGTATCTAGTAGCGGTGGCATTTCCGAACATATTGGATGCAATCCGTCTCCATAGTCATCCAAAAGTAACCATCTCGGAGTATCTTTTATTCCAGAACAAAACCGTTCATATGTGGGATGCAGGTCCCAGCATGAATTTCTTCCAGTAATTTTGATGCTTCTTTCGCGTCAACACACCTTAATAATCCCAAATCGGGAGTCCTCCTATACAGGATTCCTCCGCTGTGAAAGAAATTGTTGGATAGTCTTCGAAGTGTGCGTTTCTGAGTGGGATTCGCAAGCTCTGGGTAATCTCCTTTTGCCAAATACCTCTTGATGTCATGGAACCAAGGATTTCCGTCTGCTTCTTCTTCAACATGTGCACAGTAAGCCGGCTGATTATGGATCCTTACGGGAATAGGGTCAATGAAATTTTTGTCCGAATGCTGGATCATTGAGGAAAAAGTAGCCAAAGCATCAGCGAACTCATTCTGGATTCTGGGAACATGCCGGAACTCTATCTTGGTGAACCTCTTTCTCAACTCCTGTTACGTGATGCAGATATGGCAGTATCTTGGAATTCTTAATTGCCCATTCTCCTTGTACCTGATGTACCAATAAGTCTGAGTCACCAATCACTAATAGCTCATGGACTTTCATGTCAATGGCCATGTTGATCCCTAAGATGCAGGCCTCATATTCAGCCATGTTGTTGGTACAGGGAAATCTGAGTTTGGCAGATACTGGATAATGCTGACCAGTTTCTGATACTAGGACTGTTCCAATACCAACTCCCTTGAAGTTTGCTGCTCCGTCAGAGAACATCCTCCAACAGTCGTAGGGTTCTTCAATGTCTTCTCCTATGAATAATACCTCTTCATCAGGAAAATACGTTTTCAGGGGTTCGTATTCTCCGTCCACAGGATTCTCAGCGAGATGGTCCGCTAACGCATGTCCCTTGACCGTTTTTTGAGTCACATAGATAATATCGTACTCACTCGGCAGGATTTTTCATTTGGCTAGCTTGCCAGTAGGCATGGGCTTCTGAAAGATGTACTTTAATGGATCCATCCTTGATATGAGATATGTTGTGTAGGCACAAAAGTAGTGCCTCGGCTTTTGAGCGACCCAAGTCACAGCGCAGTAGGTGCGTTCCAATAGAGAATACCGAGCTTCATACGGAGTGAACTTCTTGATAAAATAGTAAATAGCTTGCTCTTTCCTTCCTGTTTCATCATGTTGCCCCAAAATGCAGCCGAAAGCTCCATCTAATACGGCAAGGTAGAGTAAAAGAGGTCTACCTGGATCAGGCGGTACCAAGACTGGCGGTGTTGACAAGTATTCCTTGATTATGTCGAAAGCCTTTTGGAAATACTCGGTCAACTTGGTTGCGGCGTCCTTCTTCAGCATCTTGAAAATTGGCTCACAAATGACTGTAGACTGTGCTATGAATCGGCTGATGTAATTAAACCTCCCCAAGAAGCTCATAACATCTTTCTTATTCCTTGGCGGCGGTAGCTCTCGAATGGCTTTGACTTTTGACGGATCCAATTCTATTCCCTGGCGGCTTACAATAAACCCCAGCAACTTCCCAGCAGGAACCCCGAATGCACACTTTGCGGGGTTCAACTTCAGATTGTATTTTCGCAACCTGTTGAAGAACTTCCTCAAATCCTCCATGTGTTTAGCAGCTTTCTTTGATTTGATAATGACATCATCCACATACACCTCGATCTCCTTGTGAATCATGTAGTGGAATATGGTGGTCATGGCCCTCATGTAGGTGTCCCCTGCATTCTTTAGGCCGAATGGCATCATCTTGTAACAGTACACTCTCCATGGCGTAATGAACGCCGTTGTCTCAGCATCTTCCTCAACCATCCAAATCTGATGATAACCAGCAAAGCAATCCACGAGGACTGTAATTCATGTCGGGCGCAGTTGTCAATTAGAATGTGTATATTTGGCAAGGGGAAGTCATCTTTCAGACTGGCCCGGTTGAGATCCCGGTAGTCGACACAGACTCTGACCTTCCCGTATTTCTTTGGCACAGGTACAATGTTGGCTAACCACATCGGGTACTCAACTACCCGGAGAACTTTGGCATTGATCTGCTTGGTAACTTCTTCTTTGATTTTCAAACTCATGTCGGGTTTGAATTTTCTGAGCTTTTGTTTTACCGGTGGACACATTGGATTGGTTGGCAATTTGTGAGCCACAATAGAAATACTTAGACCAGTCATTTCATCATACGACCAGGCGAATATGTCCTCATACTCTTTTAGAAATTCTGTGTACTCTCCCTTTTCTGATGGTGATAAATGAATGTTGATGCGAGTCTCCTTGACGTTTTCTGAATCTCCCAGGTTGATAACCTCAGTCTCGTCCAGGTTGGACTTTGGTCTGTTCTCAAAATTTTCTGACTTCTTTGACAATCTCGTCGGGTATATCATCTTCATCTGGATCACCATCCGTTTGTTGTGTTGTCTCATTGCACGTCACAATCATTGGTTCATCAAGACAAGTAATAGTAATGTTGTATAGATAAAGTAATGAGAGAAAACAGTAGCAATAAATATCGGATTCGTAAGAGAAATTTGAATATGCTTTGATAAATTGAATAACTGTTTTGAACATTGAAGATCTTATTGCGGGAATTGAAAATGCAGAAAAGGGAAAATCATTTAGTAAATAAAACAATAAGTAATGCTTGTTTTAGCCTTGCTACCCCGAGGCTCGTTGGGCTTTGGTGGTCCTGATAGACCAGTTCTTGAGATATGTCCCCTTGCTTACAGTCTGTATGGAAGGTCCTTCCTCCCCCTCCTCCTCGAGGATAACACATCAATCCATATCATCATCCTCTAGGAACAAACTCCTCATCGCTGTGAGTGCTTCTTCTTCGTCTGATCCATAAATAATGTCAGCCTGCTTGAAATTCTTCTTCAGATAAGGTACCGGCTGCTCCAAAGGGTAATAATGACTGTGCTAAGGTGGCGACCAGTTTCTGAATTCTTCCCAAGTGTACTCATACCCCAGACCGAAAATAGTACCATGTTTCTTGAGCTTTATGGGCTTCGTGATCCCTTAGAGGTTCTTACCGAGCCCTTTGCCTGGCTCGTATCCTCTCCAGTTTAGGATTCTCTCGATCTTTCTATCCCACCACTTGTCCTCGTCGGTAGCATTGACCCGCTCAATGTGGTGGTAAGTTCCCCCGCCTATCTTCCTTTTTCCGTCAATCACTGGGATAGTCTGGCGGCTATAAATGGGGTTGCTACCGTCACCATGAATAATCACCTCTTGGTGGTTCCGCTCGAATTTTACCGCCTGATATAGCGTTGATGCAGGGTCGTCCCAACAGCAGGTTATAGGATGTTGGCACATCTATCACCTGGAAATCCACCTCGAACCATGTCGGTCCCATCTGCAGAAATAGACTGGTATCCCCCATGGTGGACCTCTGAGAACCGTCGAAGTCTTTCACATTGATCGCTCCATCCCTTATCTCATGTAGCCCTTTACCCAATTTCTTGAATGATATCAACGGACAGATGTTAAGACTTGAACCTCCATCGATCAAGATCTTTGTGATGAAATTATCTTCACATTGCACGGTGATGTGCAGCGCTTTGTTGTGTCCCAATCCCTCAGGTGGTAGCTCGTCCTCATGAAAAGTGATTTTGTGGCTTTCCAGTACCTGGCCTACCATGTTGGCCATTTCCCCACTAGTGATGTTGTTTGGCACATATGCTTCACTCAACACTTCCAACAAAGCACTTCTGTGTGTTTCAGAATTCTGTAGCAAAGAGAGGATGGATATCTGTGTTGGTGTCTTGTTAAGCTGGTCGATGACTGGATACTCCTTAGCCTGTACCTTTCTCCAAAGGTCTTCGGGACTTGTTTCAATAAGGGGAGGCCGGTTGGCAGCCTGCTTTCTTGATTCGGCCAGATGCTCAAGGGTGTAGACCCTGCCAGTTCTCGTCATGCCTTGTGTTGCGACAGCTTCCTCAGACCTGACTTTTCCTTTCCTTCTCGCCTCGGCTGTATAGTCCCAAGGGATAGCATTTGAATAGAAGGGTGGTGTGGTTGACATTGCCACCGGAATTGGTGCGGCCATCCTTACTTCAAATGGAATGTGTGTTCGGGGTGGCAAGACTGCGACCTCGAATGGTACCGGTGCATTTGCTGGAGATACAAACTCAACTTCAATCGGTACTGGTGCCTTTACAGGTGGCGTTGCTTCAAACTCAAATGGTATAGGCATATTCACCTCAGCGTTCTTAGATGGTTGAATCTGGACTATGATCGGATTGAGGGTGACTGCAGGTTTCTTTGGGTCATCGCCTTCTGCGATCAACCCGATTGATCCCTCGGGATCCCAATCATCTTCTATCTCAATCATGTGGATACCTCCACCCTTATGGTCTGGTAAAAGATTGTTGCGAACGTTTAGAGCGGGGTCTTTTGACACAATAATGTTGTTGTCAATGAGAGCCTGTATTTTGTCCTTCAGATAGCGGCATTCTTCGATGGTGTGTCTTTTATGCCGGAATGGTATGCACGGGATTTGTTTGGGTTAACCCACTGAGAAGGGTTCTCAGGGGTGATAGCAGCGATAGGTGTGATGTAACCAGCAGCTTTGAGCTTCTCATACAACTGGTCAATGGGTTCGGCTATGGCGGTGTATTGCTTTGGAGGGCGACGATCAAAATTGGGACGAGGTCTAGGGAAGGTTTGCCGTGCAGGGGGTGATTGGTAATGGGATGGCTGGGAATTAAAAGTGTGGTAGACAGGAGCGGGTTGTGAGTATCTAGGCGAAGTAGGTTGATATGTGGGTGGTGGAGATTGGTATATGGGCGGTGGAGCTTGGTAGTTCGGTGAGGGTTCGTGGTAGTTTGGTGAAGGTGCTTGGTAGTTTGGGGTTGGCTGGTATGTGAGTGAAGGTGTTGGATAAGTTTGGTATTTGAGTGGGGATTTGGTTTTTTGTGCAACAATTACGGCTCCCACGTCTCTCTTCTTAGACACACCACCGACTGTAAAGCCTTGTTAGTGTCTTGCAAGGCTTCAAAATTCATAACCATACCTCTCTTGATACCCTCTTCGATCCGTTCACCCAATTTGATGATGTCGGAGAACTTGTGGCCTTCAACCATCATCAACCGTTCATAATAATGTGGGTCCTGAGCCAGAACAAAGAATTTGTTCATCTACTCTTCCTCTAGAGCAGGTCTGACTTTAGCAGCCTCGGACCTCCAGCGAGTAGCATACTCGCGAAAGGTTTATGTGGGTTTCTTCTTCAGATTTTGGATGTAGAACACATCTGGTGAGTTCTCTGTGTTGAATCTAAACCTGTCCATAAAGTCAATTGCCATACCTACCCAGTTTGACCATTTCTTAGGGTCTTGGCTGATGTACCAAGACAGTGCGTCTCCCTTCAAACTCCTCATGAATAGCTTCATGCGGATTCTTTCATCCTTCCCAACGCCAACCAACTTGTCACAATAGGTCCTCAGATGGACTCTCGGATCACCAGTACCGTCAAACATTTCGAACTTTGGAGGTTTGTACCCCTCGAGCAATTCGACATCAGGTTGTATACAGAGGTCTTCATAATTCAACCATTCAATTCCCTTGGTTCCTTCAACACCCTGGACTCGGCTGGTCAGTTTCCTAAGCTCCTCAGCCAAGTTCTTGATGAGTAAGTCCTTTCCATCAGACTCGGATGTCTGTGAGATAGGCGGAGTGGAGTGGGTCACGGTTTCCACATAGATGGGATTATTATAGGCGTGGAAATGGTCCTTTGTGGGGTTTTGAGGTTGTGGGATGAGTAGTGGAGTGTTGTTTGAGGTGTGGCAAGCATTGCACTGCATCGGGAGAGTTTGGTTCTTTGGGTGAGTGGCGTGATGATGAGGTGCGGGATGATTCTGCTGTCTTGGGATATTTTGTGGAGGTGCGGGGTTTTGAGCATTTGGAAAGTTGACGTCCAGGACGTTGAGGGAAAATGACAGTTTGGCCAGATTCCAGACCTGGTCGAGTTCTTCCTGAAACTTCAACAACTTCTGTTCAAGTGGTGACATGTTCTCATGCAGGACCTGAATACCTCGGCCGTCAGTGGCCTCTACTTGTTCAACTGTATTTTCCTTCCTAATACCGATGGACTCTGCCATTTTACTCTTGCCTTTGTTTCTGCCTTTAGGATTCCCTTGGATCTTTTGCGATAGGATGATGATGCCAGAATGCACGAACTAACCTTTGGGGAGGGGAATAATAAAGAAAAAGAAATAAAAACAAAAAGGTAACCAAGTCAGTGAGGATTATGAAAAAGAACATTGCGGTATTTAAACACATAATGCGGAAATGTAAAGCGCGCCCTAAGTTGGAAACCTCTTTGTGCCCGAGGTAGGCCTAGCGATAAATTAATTTGGAGAACTTAAAATGCTACATGCCTCATTTTATTGATAAGAAAAATAGACAAATCCCAAAATGACTCTAAATAGACGGAAGATAAAAGTCACTAATGGCCATTGGCCTTATTACATCAATAGAGAAAATAAAGACATTCATATCTATTTGGTCAAAGAAGGACCTTCCCCAGACTCGGCATTCTTGCTTCCTTCGTACAGTTTTCCCAACTCGCGAAGTCCAAGCAACAGGTAGGTTCTGGCTAGATATCCTCTTTCAGCTCCCTCAGCCTTTTGACAATTTTTGACCCTTTTGATGACTTTTCTTCTAGCTCGACTATACCTCGTTCCAAGTACCCCAGCCTCTTGTTGGCGCTGATAGCCATGTCCTTCCACTCCTCAATCAACTTCTTGTTGGACTCATGTATCTTGTGGTGATCATCCTCACATTCACGGATCCTTTTGCGCAGTTGGTTGTATTTGACTTGTGCCTCAGCCCTTTCATCTGTAACCCTGTGACCTCGGACATACCCCGGCTTGCTCTGACCACCCAGATCCTCTTCTAACCAACCAAGATAGAAAGGGGTACAACCGGCATGATACCTGGCTGGCTCGATGGTGTCTTTCTCAAGTATAATCTTGCAGTTCCACAAGTGCTGAGCTTGGCACTTGTGAGGACTGTCATCATTTTGAAAGTCGGCTCGAATATGGCTCATCTTCTCGACCCTAGGTATGACTTGCTTCCTACCCGCTTGCCTCATAACTCAAAGAGGGACGTAAGGGTATGTCCCCCTTAACTAATCAGTATCAGAAACGACGCGTCTCGGGATCGAATGATGAACTCATCCGTCGGAAACCACTCAAACATCCATTAAACCTGTTCTTTAGTCAAGTTACCAAAAAAGCTCAACCCATCCTTCGGCATTCTTAGGCTGAGCGAACATGTCGGGGATATAATTCATGCGCTTTGGGTGATGGAAAGCGATGTGGTCATTCCATATTCTGCAATGAATGTCCTGTCGGTATTAGCCTCTTTGGAGATGTTCCATGAGCCAGAGTTGAAGTAATAAATTGCAACCTTCGAAATGCTTTGCTCCTTGTTGACACCTTTCCAAGGCCCGATATATGTCTGCAATGATCATGGGCACAATGCTGAAGTCTTGCCCATCTATCCCTTCCATTAGTGTCTTAACCACCATGGCCAGTCTGGTATGGATTCTTTCCTTCTTCATTGGAAACACGATCAAACCCAAAAAGCAAACCATGAAGATGAACACTCGACGATGGATGTGTCCTAGAGAGGTGATAGCAAACTCATCATGGTAGGTACGGTACGATTTGTTGTGGTCGTACCTTTCGTATAAATAGTCAAAAGGAATGTATGAATCCTTCAAGCATACCAATTTTGCATTCTTCTTCAGGCCCATCATTTTTAGGAAACCTTTGCCTGTGCGGTTCTCAGGCATCAGCAACCCTGGAGTTTTCCATACTAGGTTAGCCAGTCCTCCTATCTCTTTTATCAAAGGTGTCATTTCGATGTTCCCAAAGAGGAACACGGACCTTTCACGATCCCATAACAGGGTAGCAGCCTCTCTTATCATTTTGTTATGTTGGATTTCTAGGAGAGATGGTAAGTTACCCAGGATTTTCCTGACGATAGCTTTGTCGCTAGAGTGCAGATCCTCCCACCAACTCAATAGTCTTGGGTGGATATTGGAGACCATGCCGAATCTGGGGACTTCGTGCCTCATTTTTCTGCAAAGAAAATAAGGTTAGGCCCTTACCCCCACCAGACTCGACTATTTAACGTCAATAATTAGCAGGAAGCATTTAGTTCTCCAAATAAATGCACAGAACGTGAGGGCATCCGTTTGGGTTTAGGGAAACCCGATGGACTTTTGGATAAGGCTATCTTAAAAGCTATCGTGCGGAGGACACTTTAGCTTAACTAGGTTTGACCATGATGCATGCAACAATATAACAGAGTAAAGTTTCTATGGGGTTTTAGACTGGTACCCTTGAGCGGACAACTCAAGGGGAAAGGCACGGAACCGTCGACTGCACCGCTGATCGACTAGTTTTACCGCAAATAAGCCTTTCCGAATTTAGGGGGTAATAATATAGGAAGAGCGCAACCACTCATCAAGTGTTGCTATAGTATTTTGTTTGGCACGAGTGGAATATGAATGCTGAGCATGATTATGCAATAATAAGCATTTGTCACGTATTGCACTTTAAGGAAAGCGGTAAAAACAACAGTTATGATTTAAAGAAGTTACAAAGGAAAACAAAGAGACATGTCAGATTCGTTTTGTGAAATAAATACTTGAAATAAATAAATAATTAATTGCACGTAGCAGGGAAGAAGAAAGGGTGCAAGTATGACAAGTTAAAGGTACAAATTCACGAAACAATTTGAAATGGTAAAAGCCTAAAATCCCCAGCGGAGTCACCATGCTATCGCGCCCCCCTTTTTCCCCTCGTGGAGAGGTCGGGTGCAAGACATTCGGGTTGAGGCAACTCTTTCCTTTTGGGAAAGGGGGTTTGCAAGTTTTGGAGAGTCGCCACCTAACGATTTTAACGGTGTGTTACGGCACCTAAGGGGTTCAATTACAACTACGTTACTAACCAGAGATTGGGTAAGGGCTTGAAATTATCCTAAGGGGAAGGTGTTAGGCACCCCTCAGGATCCACAAGTGTGGTTCTCGGCCAAACAGTTTTCGTGAATTTGTACAATTAGCAAATAACAAGTAAGGGGGGGCTCAAGTAAGAGGGGATTTACATATTAAGCATGCAAGTGTTTGGAAAACAATTATAAAATGGCTAAGTTCTGAAAAAAAAGTTATAATCTAACGTTTAGAATAAGGGATATCCTAGGTTTGTAATAATATGGATCACATCAATGCAATACCCGGTATGACACTACTCGAAGAGGGGCTACACGTGGTATTAGCGCATCAGTCATCATATCCATATTCTACCCTTTCCCGCCTCGTGAAGGTAATTAAAGCGCGTGTTAATAACAAACTCTATTGCGTGCTATTACCTGTCCCATCCTATCAGCCCTGGAGGAGATTAGGACTACTATCCTAGATGGGAGGTACTAGGCTGACCCTCAGGTTTAAAGGTAAAGATTCTAAAGCGACAAACAAGAACACTTAGGACTGCAATGAATGGGAAGCATATAGGAGCATATAAGAGGTTCAAGTTTACCTCCACAGATTATGCATATAATTAGCACGACTCAAACACATGTAAGGGCAGTATTAATTTCAGAATCCTAAAGCATGATATCTAAGTGAGTCTAGAATGCAGTAGAGAAGCAGATTTGTTGCATAATTCAAAGAGGGAATCCTAAGCAGTTTTTGCCTACTGATTTTAAACCCGTTGATATCTAAGCAGCACATATAAAGAAGTATATTTCCAGTTTTAATAAATTTAACACCTAAGGCTTGCCTAGGCATAAGACAACGTATCAGTTTTTAGAGCTATTTAGAGGAAATTGTTTGAGTTGCACTACTAAGCATGTTGTTCTAGATGTTCAGATTTCAGAAAAAATATTACCAAGCCGTGTGGGTCTGTTTTTTATCAGTAATTAAGCTAGAGATGCCTAGGCGGATATAACTGCAATCCTAAAGGCATGATATCTAATGCACAGAAAATGCAGAGTGATGTACATGCAGGACCTAAACAGGATATTGTAAATGCATAAATATTTCAGTGTTTGAACATGCTTTCAGATTGTGTAGAAGATGTGAAAATGACCTATTTATTAGCGTTGTATTTATCCTAAGGCAGGGTATATAAGTGTACATGGCAGTGCATAGCTTAATGCAAAGTACTAGGTATTAACATGTTTTAACACAGGATTTTCTAAGTGATATGAGGATGAATATGCTGAAACAGTGTACATGGGACCTAAAGAGCAGGATTTCTAATGCATGGATGTGAACCTACACATGATTTCTATTGCGCAGATAAGAAATAAAGCCTAAAATATGGTTTCTACCCTTGTAATAACTAAGCATGCGTAGTTACCCCTCCAATTTCACTATCCAGCCCCCATGAGTTGTTTACAAATTATTACAGGCCAGGAATTATGAATTACATAACCAAAGAGAAAATAAGAAGTTATACTATAGGGAGCCTTCACTTAGGCCCAAATTCTCCAAACCTCATTGCCATATGGTGTTTTAAAGCCTTTCACAGTCGGGGTGCGTCAAAGTTCCCTAAGGACCTCAAGGGCTCCCGGGCAATGCTCACACCCAAACTTGGTGACAAAGAGTGGAACATGTGCAGTGTGGAAATACCAGCCTCAGTGTGTCACAGTTCAGAGGGAGATCAAGGGTCCCAAAGCAGTTCTCACACTGAGAGGGAAGAACTTAAGGTCTAAGAATCAAGTGAAGTGCAGGAGATAGGTTTGAAAAGATTTTTAGTAGAAAACAATGTTAAAAGGACTTGTTTGAAATAATTTTGAAAAAATAAGAAGGAGTGACAAATTTGAGAAGAGTAAGTCAAGTAGCAGCCCAGACATAGAACCAAACTGATCCAGCACACTCACAGAACCAAGGCAAGTTCAGCACGCAAAGGGCGATGGGGATTGGAATACATAGAGCACATACATGATAAGCACCCAACAGGCAGAAGCCTTATAAAATTGGTACAGACTTAGGGATACTAGTTAAGCATGGTCATACAAATAGGATCAATCATGGTTTGAAAGAAAACAACATAGAATCAGAGTTAAAGGGTAGGACATTATTGCACATAGGTTTAGGAAAACAGTTAAGAGCATAGCATGTATTAAGTAACATACAGTGCGTTCACAGTATCCTAGGGATCACATGTTGAGGCTATAAGGGAAGGGATGTCAAGAACTAAACACATAATGTACTCAGCTAGTTGCAAGCAGGACAACACAGTCATAAATAAAAGAAAACCAGAAGCAAGATGAATCGTAGTAACCAGAGAAACATGTTGTGTTGGGGACTTCAAATATAAATTGGAAACATACCAGTTGGAGATAGTAAGCGCGGAGTAAAGAACAAGCAAACAGCACAACTAGTCTTGGCTTTCAGCCGACTAGTAACAGCAGACAATCAATAGGAGCAAGACAGTGTATATGTGTGAGCAAGAGAGAGTAGAACAAGGTTTGTTCGTGTCCTTTCAAAAATAAGAGGTCGGGGTATATATAGTTGTTAAAACAGTAGTAAATAAGGTGCAGATCAAGGTCAGGCAGCAATTAAAGGAATCAGAATCAATCAACCAAAAATCAGTTTAAGTACTCCCTCTAATTAGGGTTAACTTTCAAACGGTAAGAACAGGTAACCAATAAGAAAACAAATCAACATATAATTGGAACATAACAAATAAGGAAATACTTCAAATAGTGTAAGTATGGAACTGGTAATTAGGCTAGGTTCATAGAGTCCTTAATTTAAGGAAACAAATGTTGAGAATCAATAAACAATGTAGCCAACCACACAATAAGGCAGGAAATTAGTGGAGAATATTGGTCTAGGGAATCAATAAAGGTATCAATCACTGGAGATCAAGGAATCAATTTCATTCGAATGAGAGATATCACAGTTAAAATCAATAAAGGGGTATTAGGTAAATAACTATTAAACTAATAATCAAACTTACTAAACAATTAAATAGCACGAAAAATCAGAGAAACCCTAAGCAAGTGATTAGAGAAATAGTAGAGACTCAGAGATCCTAACCACAAATTAGAGCAAGAAGCATAGAACACATAGAAAGTCCATAAAAAGCATACAAATTGGCCAAACATAACAAATAAGACGAACTCAAACGCTAAAAATTGGGGGTTTCAACAGAATAGCTCGGACAAAAGAGAAAACGTAGGCAAACATTTAGAATCATACTAAGAATCATAAGTTAATACCAAAAATCAGAAGATAAAGTGTTTTCTAAAAAGGGGTTAGGAAACCCTAGTTTTCTTTAAAGATGAAGAGTCGTTCATAAAACATGAGATTTTTTGGAAGCAAAATGCATAAAAACCTTAGGATACACATAGATCTATCACAGATCTGAAAGATCAGAAGATTTTAACCATTTAGGGTTTCAAAGAGAACCTAGAGAGATAAGGAATAACCTCAAACGTCGTTGGTTTAAGCCCCAAAGGTCATAGACCTTGCTTGAACAGCCGGAGGTGGCCGGAGAATGATGAGAACAGGCCCAGGAGGTAGGAGGATCAACCTAGGTCTCTTGTAGACCTTAGAGATGGCAAACACCGGCGTGAGGGAACCACAGGAGGTAGGAGGATGGTGAGAGCTTCATGGTCTCCGGCGAAGAGACGGCTGGAGAAGGCGAAGAGATTCATCGGAGCCCGAAGAGACAGGAAGTCTCTAGAAGAGACTTAGAGAGATAGAGAGAGAGTTAGAGAGATAAGGGACCGGTGAGAATTAGAGGGTTTGGGGGGTTAGTTTGGTTTAATTATGGAAACAATAATCTGGGTCGTTGATCTAATTTGATCAACGGCTCAGATTGGTTTGGGGTTGGGCCGGGTAGGATATTAGTCTGGGCTAGGTTACTGAGTCAATTAAATGGTTTGGGTATTGGGTTAAAGGGTCTTCGTAAATTGGGTTGAAATCAAAAATCAAAAGTGGCCAGATTTTAAATACCCATGAAAAGTAAAATAAAATAATTAATAAAAATAGCTAATAATTATATAAAAATAAGATTAATGCTAAGTAAGTTAAATTTAAGGTAATTAGCTAATATGAAAACATAAAAATGATTAATTATGGAATTAAAATAGCATAAATGCACAATTAGGCCATAGTTGCAAAATTTTGTGTAATTATAGCTAAATAATGCCTAATCAGTTAATTTATGAAATAATTAAATCCTGATAGGATTAAAAATGATATATTGAGCTGGGAAATATTTTAAAACTATTTATAATATAATTTATGAATAATTATTGAATATAAAATACTAAATAAATAGGAAAATGAATTGATAAAAATATGAAAAATACCATTCATTATGAAAAGTGATTTTGAAGGTAAAATGTAAGTTTGAAAATAATTTCGAGAAAAAATTGGGTATCAACAGTACAGTATCAGTACAACCGACCCCATGTACTGGTAAGTGTCGAGCCTAACCTCGACGAGGTAGTGGCGAGGCTACGGCGGGGCGTTTATAATATAACCTTTATGCAGTGTATAATAAAACAAAACAGAAATACTAAACTAAATGAAACAGTAACTAGCAGTAAATAAATAAGTAACCTAGTTATCTTTCCAGTACTCAGCTATAACCAATCCTTAAGAGAATTTCCACGTTATAGAATTTAAATCAGGGTAGGAGAAGAATATGAAGGCAACAAAATAAAGCAGTGTGTATTCCGATCCCATCATATAACCAATATTAACATGAACATTCTCCCTTATTACTCCTTGTTGCGGCGTGCAGCCTGATCCCACTTGTCCACCCTTGTTACTTCTTGTTGCGGTGTGCAACCCTGATCTCACCAGACAATCATATTTGCCCATTAATAATAAAAGTTTCACAATTTTGATCAAAATCCTTCACAATATTTATGTCTCGACCAATGTAAACGGAAATTTGTACAATTAAGAAACTTCACCAATTTGTACTACACAACGAGACCAACCGAAATATGCTATGAAACACCGACAAGCCAGTTTAAACCAATAATGTAGCATAGTGAAAAACAAAAAAACACAAGTAATATTCCAAATAAGAAACAACATCTAACAGGAAGCAATTAGACATAGAAGAATCAATAAGCATGAAGCAGTTAAGGCAAGAAGATAATAAATTGGGGACGGGGAAGGGAACATGCTAAATAGGTAATTTGGTGGCGCATAGGTACCCGTCACCTCACCTATACGCCACACACAAGAATTTTCATATAACAAATAAGTCTAGGATCATAATCCCTCAAGTCAAAGTTAGACCAAACACTTACCTCGATCCGACGGCCAACTCAATGCTCAACTATTGCTTTTCCTATATTTTCCACCTCTGAACCACTCATATATAGCCAATATCAATTTAATAACATCAATTATCACTAAAGGAATCAAATTAAATGAATAATTCAACTGATTTCCCGTTTTTTTCAAAAAGATCAAAAACCAACCCCAAGCCTTCTTGGTCAAAATATGAAATTCGGACCAAAATACGATAACCTATTTACCTCCGAGCCCGAATATGTAATTAGTTCCGGAATCCGACCCCAAATCGAGGTATAAATTCTCAAATTTATAAAATCCCCAATTCTGCTAAAATTCCTAATTACTACCCTTAAAGAACAAGATATGGGCCAAGAAATATAATGGGTGTTGATGGAAATTGAAATAAATGAGTTTAAGAACACGAACCTATGATTTGGTGTTGAATTCCCACTCCAAGAATCACCCAAAGTCGAGTTTTAATGAAAGAGTTGTGAAACTTTGGAAAAGGCCAAATACATTGACATCCCCTTAAAGTTGTCCACCCTTTTCACTTAGACACTTTATTTTAAGTTTGTTCCATTTGAACACTCCAAGCACAGCTTAAATGTGTCAGTTGAATACAAAATTTGAAGGCAGTCAAACACAATAGGTGCGTGAAATTCACATGCCACACTTACGAATAAGATGAGGACACATGGATTTAACTTAAAGAAATTTACAAAAAGTTGGAAACAAATTTAAAAGTAAAAACAAGAACCCCACCATCGCCATCTTCCCCAAATGAACCCTCCTTGCCGGAAAAATTAATTTCCGGATGTCTTCTTCTCCATTTTTTTTCATTTTTTCTCCTCTTTCTTCACGCAGTAGCTTTCGCCTAAATTTGTTTCAAAGATCCAAATATGATTTCTTCTTCTTTAGATTCACGAAACTTCGCCGGAAAAAATAAAGTTTCGCCAGAATATTTTGAGATATAGATCTGATTTTTCTTCAGATTTAAGTCACAAAGTTTGATTTTGTTGAAAAAATAAAATTTTGCCGGGAAAAATGAAGTTTCGCCGGAAAATGTTACTGTTCAGATTTTTCTTCTCCTAATTGTTAATTTTGTTACTTTTGACAGATCCAAATGTTGACTAGAGAAGATGGAGCTCTTTGATTCTTGAACTTAATTTTTGCTGAGTTGACAAGATTTTGGATAAGAAGCTCTCACGTGGTGGAGCTCTTTGAATTTCTCCGGAAAGATTGCTAAATGTGAGGAAGAAAAATGGAGAACTATAGGTAGGTGTTCTTCATAGATGGAGAGGTGAGAGAAAAAAATTTAGTACTTTATTTTTTCTATTTTTTTATTAACACTTGCCCATAACAATAGCATCACGCTCTTTAAAGAGGTGGGCAGTACGCACTATGCCACATCACCAAATTGTGTCTAACTGACACATTTGAGCTACACTTGGAGTGTTCATATGGAACGGACTTAAGATAGAGTGTATAAGTGAAAAGGGCGGACAACTTTAAGGGTCTGCGATGTATTTGGCCTTTGGAAAAACCTCGATTCTGGTTTGTTTTAAATCACTGGCATCAGACCTTTTTCGCGTTCGCGAAGGTGCTGCCGCGATTGCGAAGCAGCGACTCGATTAGCCTACGTGTTCGCAAGATACTCTTCACGTTTGGGAAGGCTTGTTCCCACCAGCCTACGCGTTCGCGAGCCAATTGCTGCGTTCGTGAAGAGTATTGGTCACCTCCCCTCCCCCAGGTCCCATAACTACGTGTTCGCGTGAGACGGATCGTGTTCGCAAAGAATACCACCCCCAGAGCTTCGTGTTCGCGTCTAGTCTTTTGCATTCGCGAAGAAGGAATTTCCCCTCAGCCTGATTTACACTTCTCGATCGCGAAGCACAAAACTCCTGTGCACCAGCAACAAGAAAAAGCAACAGAAATTTCTAAGTCCGATTCACCCCGTAGCCTATCTGAAACCCACCCGAGCCCTCGGGGCTCCAAACCAAACTTGCACAAAAGTCTAAAAACATCATAATTGGACTTGCTTGTGCGATCAAATCGCTAAAATAACACCTAAAACTGCAGATTTAGCATCAAAATCAATGAAATTCTCAAGAACACTTTAAAGCTTTTATTTTCTCAACCGAGGATCCGATTCACGTCATTTAAACTCCGATTCTCACTAAATTTTACAGACATGGTTTAAATATTATAATGAATCTGTACCGGGCTCCGGAACCAAAACACATGCCCGATACTGTCAAGATTAAGCATTAAACACATACTTTAAAACCATAGATTTTTTTGAAATTAAATTTTAGCTAAAATTTCATTTCTCGGGCTATGGACCTCGGAATTCGATTCCGGTCATACGCCCAGATCCCATATTTTATTATGGACCCACCTGGACCGTCAGAACAGGGGTCCAGGTCTGTTTACTCAAAACGTTGACCAAAGTCAACTAAAAATTATTCTAAATTGCAAAAATCATTATTTTTTCTATTTTTCACATAATTTTTTTTTCGGAATTACCTACGCAAATCGAGGAGGAAAATTCTAAGATTTTAAGGCTAATGGGCGTGGAATAAATTCCTAAAACACGGAATGACCCTTTGGGTCATCACACACATATACGCCGCTCACATGGAATACACATAGCAAATAGTGTGAGGATTCCTAATTCCCTTAAGTCAAGTTAGGCACAACACTTACCTCAATCCAAGGGTCATTCAATGCTCAATCGCAGCTTTTCCTCTAGAATTCGCCTACAAACAACTCGTAACTATCCAGAATTGACTCAATAATATCAATTATTGCGAAAAGAATCAATTACAATGCATAAATTTAGATTCACCAAACTTTCTCCCAAAAAATCAAAAATCGACCCCGGGCCTGCTTGGTCAAAACCCGAGGTTCGAACCAAAACTCATTCACCCATTTACCCCCCGAGCCCGGTAATGTAATTTATTTCGAAATCCGACCTCAATTCGAGGTCTCAATTCCAATTACGCAAAAATCTCTAATTCTACTCATACCCCCCCCCCCCCC
>ML280640.1:4275-55286 GCA_005239495.1 Nicotiana undulata
AATGTGGAGTACTCACGCCCTTCTGCGCATGTTTTCCCCATGTGCAGATCCAGGTCCTAGTACGCGGTATCTCAGCTAGCCAGCAGCAGCAGTATCAGGAGACTCGAGCTATAATCTGCAGCGTCCGCAGATCTCCGAGTCCCCTTCCTATCTTGAAGTTGTAGTACTTGTAGATGAAACTATTCGGTCTTTTCTATCCAGTTATACATATTGAGCAGTAGAGTAGCTTGTGAAGTTGTGATATTCCGGGTTCTGGGTAAAGTAACTGTTTATGACGAGCGGCGTCGACTTTATTATGATTTATTTCACTTACTGTTATTTTACCTGTTTTATCTAAATTTCACTTAAGGTATAGGCTTACCTAGTCATCTAGGCTACGTGCCATCACGAGACCCAGTCGGAGGGAGAATTGGGTCGTGACACATCCAGAACAGGAAAACATATCTCACATTGAGGTAACCAAAGACTGGTCAAAGGGGGAGACTAAATTTCCCTAAACTATGATAGGAAAAAGACTTGAGATGGATGAGTGTATTCCTCCCCACTCACTCCCCCAATACCCCTGGTCCCTGACCTACTACAACAGTATTTTAATCTGGGATTATACATAGAGACGGACACATACAGAGACACAAACACATATCCAATAAAGATACCAAATTCTTGATCATCATTGTGTGAGGAAAAGTAAGGGGATTATCCATAAAGTTTGTATTTATTTCTTGTTTATTGATTCAGATTTATTTACTTGAGTTTAGGTGTAGTTATTTTATTTTAAACGCTGTAAGGAGCATGTATGGAAGGAGTAGTCCAACTCGGCCATGGCCTGTGGATATGCTCAAGAATAAAATCTGGACATTTAAGCAATTGAGATAAGCAAGGACACACCAACTTATTTTCTTTTCAGCGATTTCAATCTTGCAACCACTGTTTACTCATTCTCCTAGTGAAGATAAGATGGCATAGAAATGTTGTTTGCTTTTACTCTGTCAGTCCCATTTTAACTTTCACTTTAGTTTGTGTGGATACAATATTTTTTTTACGCAATGGAACCATTTATTGCAACTCGCGAGTTCGCGAAAAATGTTATCTTTTGGAAAAGAAATTATTAGCTGCAACTCAAAATTGTTGAATGTTAGTGCAATAGTTCTATTGAAGCCGTGGAATGTTTGTGCATTAGTTCTATCGAAAACCTCCTTTTTGTCCTGCTGTGGGGAAGGAATCTGCCTTTAGACTTTTGAAAGTCACCTTTGTAGTTTTATCTTGAAGTAGAGAATCTAACACCAGATTAAGCACTTAATATAAATTAATTTCAGATTACCTGTATCAGTTCTTATGAGTCTAACTAGGACCAAGATAAGAACAAAATCATGACACATCAATAAATTACCACAAATCTAATAATAATAAGTTTTCTGCCATAGGTGGTTCTATATGTGCATTATTTACCTACTAAAACCCCCTGAATTTCATACTTTTTCCATTTGTTCCACCGGTTTTCAAATTTATTGCTCTACAAAAGGCTGTTGTTAATTTTTTTTCCTGTATAAGGGTTGTGATTAGCCCCTATATAACATCACCTCGGTCTTGACGGCTTCTTTGCATTTTCACTCTATAAGGCTTGGTTTGTGCATTTATCAAGCTCGTAAACTCTTTTAATTATCATGGCCGATTTTTATCAACCTCCCATGATTGTAGCTGATAATCTTTTCCCGAATGATATCGTGGATGCTCCTCAATGCTCCATTTGCTTGGAAGATGTTATAGATAACGATGGGAGGTCAATTGCCAAACTTATATGTGGTCATCTTTTTCATTTGGGTATGTAACATTAAATTCATTTTTCGCACATTACTCTATTAGTTGTATGTTTCATTTTGTATTGGTTAATTTAGCTAGATCTGCTGTCTTTTTTTTAAAAACTTTATTTATGTTTAAGAATTTTTTTTTTGGAATTGTTAATGATGATGTTTATATGAACTATTCCAGGCATTTCTTCGCCCAATTTTCTTCTTTTTATAATTCTTAATTTTTTTATGAAACTTCTCTCTCTCACTCCCCTTTTCAATTTAGCCCTTTTAGAAGAATTTTTTATGAAAGTTTCTAGAGATGAAAAACATATGTTTTAATGAGTAGTTGATTTAAGACGTTTCGTTCTGATCTCAGAAAAATGAAGTGTCTTAATGTTGTTTTTATAACTAAAAAGATGTTTATAAGAAAGTGCTTCAAACAAACGCTTCCAGAAAAGGAAGAAAAAGAGGAACAATAAAAAGTCGAATCGGTATGAGAGACTTTGACAAATATTGAAACCATAAAACTAGTCATTTTTGGTCAAGTAGGGTTTGCAATACACATTTAAAGCAGTTCACTAGTCCTTTTTTTTAAAAGCTATCCACTCGGGCTTTCAGATCCCGCTGTGATGAGGGGCTTAGCTTTCACTTGTCTGTTTTTCCTTTATTTATGTATTTTATTAACATATAAAATTGTTTTCCTCCTTTTCGTACACGGTTTTTTTTATATGATAAATGATAGAGTAAAAGTCTTCTGGAGAAATAAAATTGCTCTAGTAGAATCTATAAATACATAAATGTCTGCGAGTGGCCCCGTGTATGTTTATTAATATTTATTCTGGATGCAGATTGCATAGGGTCCGAGTTCAATGCCCGTGGATTAATGCGTTGCCCGATATGTCGGGAGATTGAAGACGGAAACTGGCTGTTTCCAGAAGGTGATGGACAGCATGATGATGAGGAAGAGAGCGAGGAGGAAGATGAGCCTGAACCGGTAATTTAAAAGCTCATTTACCATTTTCACCTTCTTTTTTGCATTATATATAGTTAAATCATACTGGATTCTCCTTCTACTATTTATAATTTTGTAACTTCTCTCTCATTTTTATTTAGCTTTTTTTCTTTGTGATTTGAGTATAGATATATTGGCAGGCATGTTTTTACAAGTGATACTGGTTAATTAGGTTTTATTTTCTTTGTGATTTGAGTTGAATCGTCTGTAACTTCATAGGTAAGATTTACTTAGAAAGATTTGAATAACATGGTTTGCAATCTATGTTTGAGTTCATCAGATCTGGACTTATCATAATTAAATTTATAACTATTTAAGAATTTAAAAATAGAGATTTAGGAACTTTAACTAGCGTCAAAGTTAAATGAGAGGTTAGAGTCAAAGGCGAGCCAATAAGCTTTTCAGTTAATGAAGAGCTTTCCTTAATGTGAGCGGTGAACCAGTAACAAGATACAATTTATATCATATTATCATGCATGCATGTCTGTTCTATACTTAGCTCATAAATACGATAATTTCGTTTTAAAAATGAGACCTAACTCAAATAATCAGGCTGTGGATGTATAGTTGACTAGTTATTACATTTGCAGGTTTATTTTTCTCCAACGTTGTAATATACTTTATTCCTTCTAGTTGTGGTCAATTAATTTTTATTTTAATTGTCCAGTTCTCTATTTGTTGATATACGATTGTAGTGTACTGCGACTGTTCCTCTCCGAGAGGAGAAAAAGAGAGAGAAGAATGAGATAAATTTGTTGTTTCAACAACTTGAGTAACTTCAAAGTATCATGAAAGATCAAGTTGCTGGGAATTTATACCACAGGTTCTTAGAATGCTCATTGAACTATGGGGTTCGATAACTTTTATGATTATTAGACTGATTATTTAAGATTGGTTTTATTTATTTCCGAAATGGCTTGTTTTATTTTCTAGAGATTTGATTGTTATTTGTAGTTTGTACATATGTTAATCTCTCAGATTTTTACAGTTAAAAAAAAAACTTGTGTAACAAACTCATTATTAGCATCTAATACAATTTTCTAAATCAATTTCCTCCTTGCTTTGGAGTAGTTGCCTGCTGAACAGCCAGTGGAGTTACGCTTTGGTCCACCTGTTGAAGTGGAAACTCAAACTGCTAGGAATGTTAGGTAACCTCAAAATCATTTCTTATACGTGCTTCTGTGTCTCTGCTTATGTGTCTTACGAGCAATAATTTTTTTCCAAACAGCACATAGAATTAAATAATTTAACTCTTCTATGCTTTCCAAATAAGATTCCAGTTAGAGTAATAGTATATACTTGCAAACATCGAACTTACGTTTTAATGCTGTGATCCATATCTGCCATATTACCAGTAATATGCATAACTTGTGAAACAAAAGTAAAAGTCTGATTGAAACAAATTAGTGAACGATCAATCTAACTTATTCTTTCTTTTATCCATATTAATTTATATGTCTCAGTGTTTTGAGGATTAGAAATGTGTAAATTTAGCCAGAATTATTTAACTTTTATAAACTGATAGTGTAAATCAGGCTTTCTTTTAATTACACGTCGTAAGAATAAATTAATAACCTGCAAAACATGATAGATAACTTTTTAAACTTCTTCCTGTAAATTTACGTACACTGATAGTATAAATCCATCTAACAATTGCTTTGTTGTGGATAAAAAAAAAAGGGATACGATTACGAGCTTCCCTCCAAGGGTATTCGTGTTGATGGGGTGCGCAGAACACTGCCCAAGTTCTTC
Organism: Nicotiana undulata; assembly: GCA_005239495.1. Lineage (NCBI taxonomy): Eukaryota > Viridiplantae > Streptophyta > Magnoliopsida > Solanales > Solanaceae > Nicotiana > Nicotiana undulata. Next base: position 8,830 of record ML280640.1, read on the forward strand.
TCAAGGCTGCACAAGAACTTTCAGTTGTCCTACTCCCTTAACGGACATACATCTCCAGTGTCAGCAGCCTGTTATGAACGTAATTGTCAATGCTCCTACAACTATTGATATCAACAGGAATAATACCAACGTTGGAAACTCCACCATGCCTAATGGAAATGGGTAAGATAGTTTTTTTCATTAAACTTTGAACAAAAGTCATGCTTCTTTTTCTCTTTCTTTACTTGATTTAGTATTGTAGTATATCACTAAATGCTTTAAGAGTTGAACTTTCTCATAATATGAATGTAAGTTACTATCCCGTGCATTGAAGAGGATTTAACAAAATTAACCTTTTCTTTCTTTTTTTTGTGGGTGAAATTAAAAGTTTTATTAAGCACCAGCAACTAAAAACTACTCAAGTCTCCCTACAATCCTCATCTACAAACATAACCTTCCTCTACACTTTGTTTTTGTCTACCATTACAACGAATAGCCCTTACTCCTAAAGTTTCATCAACTGTACATTAGTCCTTATCTATACATGTTCCTCCATCCACTTCCTTTCACTTCCTCGTATTGATCTTTTATTCAATAAATCCTTCACGCGCTGTTTACAATCTTGCCGTATTGCATCAATCACAATTTGGGGTCGAGGCACCCTGTGGTTCCAAAAAGCTTCATTCCCCGCCTTCCAGATATGATAAACCAGAGCTGCCAGTATTAATAACAGAATAGCTCTACAGGTTTTCTCTTTTGTTATCATTGCCATTCTGCGCCACAGCCCCTGAAAATCTTGTTGTTGTATCCCCATTCTCAACCATTGTAGTATTGCCTTCAAGCGTAGTTGTGAGAGTGGGCATGTAAAATATAGGTGATCAATTGTTTCAGCTTTATCTTCACAAATAGCACACATACTCCCTTGACAGTATTCCAATGCTGATCAGTCGATCCCTCGTCAGTAGTCTTTTATGCGCAGCTAACCAGCAAATGAAGTTGTGCTTAGGAATGTTATATTTGCTCCACACCCATCTCTTCCATGCCCGTTCCTCCCTGGTCCCCTGCAACCAGTTGTAGCCACCTTTGATTATGTCCCTGTCACCTTTAGCCAGCATCTTGAACATAGCCAGCTGCCACCCTTTATCTGATTGCATAGATTTTTCTCCGATACCAACTGCAGTTTCGAGGTGGTGAATAGCCAAATTAACCTTTTCTCTTTGATTAAATATGTATTTTGACAAAACTAGCTAGCCTTTATGAATAATCCAGTAAATATTCATACTATGTAATAAAATACATGAGTGACAGAAGAACTGTACTACTACTTAATTATTATAACAAACTAGTACATTTATCTGCGCTTTTCGCAGTAAGTTAGTGAATTTAGAAATAATTTTTTAATAACATAAATTTAGATAGAAGAGATAAAATATTTCTTTGTTTGGAGCCAAAACTTTTTTCCTCTACTCACACAAAGCACAAAAAAAATATATATATATATTTAACTATCCAGTAAATTGATACCAAAGAAATCGATAAAAAAGAGAAGTGTTTTTTTCTTTTGGATTGAATGTCGCTCCTATCAAGGAATATATGTCAGATCCTATTTTGATATTATTTGCTTTCACTGAAGCATGTTATATATTTAATATTTAGCTAAAGTTTTAGGTAAGATGAAAGTTCTATAGAGAATTAAAAATAAAAACTTTTCTCCATTATGGTTAACTCTTGAAAATGGAAGAAACGAAAGGAAAAAAATAATTTTGAATCTTTCACACAGTTTTAAAGATAGAAGTTGTAACAAAATTTAGATTTAATTCTGAGAAATGGCGATCTTTGGTTAGAGCCAGGACTCCTTTTCCCCCAAATAAATGGTACAAAAAACAAATAGAATTATCATAACAGTTCCAGAAAAGGTAAACATAAATTACAAGGGTACATATAAAAATCGATTATCTGCTTCTATCTGTGGCCTTCTTGATGCCACTATGATATAAGGTATAATCTCAAATATCTCGCTTCAGAATAGTTACTATGATTATTTTAACTCTATTACCAAAAGAGAAAAGGAAACCATTTTGTTTAAATCAAGAGAAACAACAATAACAATAACAATAGAAAAGAATAACAACACTTATTTCTATGATACTACAAGAGTATAAGTATTTAAATCAGAAAATCACCGGAGAATTACTTATCATGAATACCATAATTATGAGAGGACTGACATAAAGTAATAAAATACTTCTAATTCGATCACTTTAGACGTCAAATTTTACAATAAGTTGAGAATGTAATAGAGATCTCCTTTTAAATCTTGGATCAATACGCCTATTCATACGGATGAGTAGACATGAAGCATACCAAACAAATACGAAAATAATATATGTCCATAAAAATTGTTTGTGATATGAACTACTATTATTGGTATTACTACCGGAATGATAAGTTCTACAAAGATTTTTTTGTAATGAAGTAGGAGAGTTGGTCTTTGAGACGCACATCTAACATTCGTTTAAGTTGACCTCTTCTTTGAATACTCAACAATTGAAGTGCATAATTACCATACCATATGTTGCGCTGGGTAAGACAAAATTCTTTCCCTGAATAGCTATAGTCACAAAACACTTTATGCCTAAACTTTATGTCATTGTTATGGTATCTATTGAACTCCCCCGATGTACACAGTGGAAACTCTAGCATATCTGGAGAATGAAAATTTTGCATTACAGACTTTACAGTGAATATTCCCAATAGAAAACATATTTTGCTCGCACCAAACCCTCCACAATTTATATTGATGCAAAAAGATAAAAAGTAAAATGCAGAAAGAGGGACGAAGAAGCACGTACATGGGCGAGTGCCATGAGAAAGAGAGTGTACTTAGCTATGCTACGGTATGTGAAGAGTCTTCACTTTATATTATTTTTCCAGACAGAAATGAAAAGGTGGCTAGAAGACTTTATCGCCAATGAACAGACAACTTCGTTCATTTGGTCAAGAGAAAAGGTAAAAAATGAACACTCACTTCTCTTCATTAGTAGAGAAAATGAAACGGTGGATACGATAACTTTTTTATTCTCTTCAATAGCAAAAATTGTGAAAAAAGATAAATGGCTTTCTTAATCATATAGAGTGCCACATCACCTGGCTTAAGCCCCTGTATTATATAAATATATAGATTGAAGGGTAACACTTTAAAATTTGATGTAATTTATAGTAGTAGTATATGATATGAGTGTAATTTATGGAGTACGTTGTTATTTTTGGGTAGAGTAGAGTATTATTTTTGCAGCTTTGTTAATTATTTCGTGTCCCATATGTTACTAGGCCTGCTGCTGCAGCTGCAAATGGAGGGTCGATGCCACTGCCAATCTTTCAGCAGCTGCAACAACCAATGGCGCAAAACCGTTTTCCTTTGTCTCCTCTGTCTATCAGGCGGAGGGCGGGTGATGTTGCTGGAACCAGCCGTGAACAGGCGGGCCCTCCACCAAGAAATGGACCGGCAAATGAGCAGGCTAGTATTATCCAAAACCTAATCTTGAGATTTCTCTGGAAGTTAATTCAACTTATACTGAGGAGCGTCCGTTTTTGTGCCAAAGGCTGGAGAGCATGAATCTGGAGCGTCTGCGTCCTATAGACGAGACGAGGCTGGCTTCTGATGAAGAAGAAGATGATAAAATCCGCCACCCCAATACGTTTCATTTCTTTTAGGCATCGGCCGGATAGGAGACAAGCTCTTTGGATGGAGTTTATAAAGTACTGTGATATGGTACTCAACATTTTTTGAACAATTTATGTTGGGGTTTGTGTTTTGGCATCGTTTTCATGCCTGGTACTATTCTTAGATCTTGCTATCAAAACAATTGGAAGCTGCTTTTGATTAAACCATTGATGGATTCATATTTCCATAACTAGAAGTTCCAATTAATATTGCTTTCTTTCTGTGCTAGTTATTCCATGCTAGTTTTTCTAAACTAATAGCCTATTTGGCCGTACTTCTTTTTGGCCATAGATATTTTTGTTTTGTTGCCAAAGGTGCTTTGTTTGACCAAGCTTTTTTAGAGAAAAAAAGTACTTTTTAAGAAGTAAATACAGTTTTTGAGAAGCATAAAAAAGTAATTTTCTCTCATAAACAATTTGTTGAAGATTATTTTAGAGAAAAATATACTTAGGAGCACTTTTTAAAGCTTGGACAAATACTAATTGTTGCTCAAAAGTGCTTTGCAAATTGATTGGTCAAACACAAACTATTTTTAACCAAAAATATTTTTTTTAAATCACTTTACAAATAAGTTAATTTTAGAAGCATGGCCGAACAAACTATAAATGATTGGAACGTAACTGAAGTCTAACTAGTTCATGTGTTATAAATGAGTAGGAGAATTAATTAGTCCTGCTTTAAACTTATAGGAGTACATAATATCTGAAATTATTTATTATTATAGATTTTCTTTTATTTGATCGATCAGTAGCATTTAAGTATGCTTCTTTCCTAATGGATTAGATATACTTTGGTAATACTATCAGATCTCTCTATAACCGTATTCCTACGCAATAATATTTTTCTATAAAATCTAAGCTTTTTTTAAACTAATTTTCATGTTATGTTATAATATATGTTCTCTATACCAACATTTCGCTATATTAACAAAAAATATTCAGAACAAACGAAATTGTTATAAAGAGGTTTGACTGTACTAGTGTTAGAATGAGTTGGCTAAATTAGATTACATGACAAAATTGACAAATATTTCCATAAGATTGTAGAAAACTTTTTCTCCTTCTTACTCTTCCTCTCCTTCGAGGAAATTAATTAACTACTTGCTTCATATAGTAAAATAAATATTTTTCTGTTTAAGCCAAATAATTTGGAGATAGACAATAATTGTAGATCAAGAATGGAAAAAGTATATCTAAGGTTTTTCTTCCGCTAGGAATGATCTATAGTTATCAATCTCTTTCTTCGTCTTTTTATTCTCCTTTGTCTGCTGGTCTTAATTAGAATTTACAAAATTACATGGTGCCAAAATTCTGACAAAGCCCGAAACGCTATTCTTGTAAATATTTAGTACTTGAGCTAGTTGTGAATTAGATCAATCTTAGCTAAAGAAGAAGTTTAGAGGACGTGCAATGGGGCTAAAAATATCATTTTTATACTAGCTAATCATTTATAACCTATACTTTTGAACCCAAAAGAAAAAGAAAATAATTATCAGTTGCTTGTTACTGTTAGTTCTCTTTGCTCAAGAATATACATATAGTACCTTAACTATATCATACTAACATGCTAGCAAGTTGCTAATCATAATTAATTATCTCCAGAATATTAGATTTAATAAAAGCGCATACAACTTACAAGAATCTTCATATTGAATTTTTGCTAATAATTAGCGTACTTTAAAGAATCTCCAAAAATACCTTAATTATGTCATGCTCGTATAATTGATGACATGCTAGTTGCTGATCATATATTAAATACTCTCTCCGTTCCAGTTTATGTGAACATATTTCCTTTTGGTTCGTTCAAAAAAGAATGACCCTTCTTTAAATTATGAAACAATTTAACTTAAACTTATAATTTTACCCTTAATGAGAAGCTTTTTTGGCTGAAATTTTAAGATAAATAACTGGATAAACTTAAAATGGAAATCAATTAAACTATTATATGGTATATTAAAATCGTACTAAAAAGTGAGAGCTATACCAACATGAGAAATTTTGGCAATATTCATTATTGAAGCCATTTGCTATTTTGGCCGATCAGGTCCGGTAGAACTATTTCGAGCTAAATGATACAGTAATATCTTTTATCTAAAATATGAAAAATGATAAGTGAACAATCTCTAATATTACCACATTAATCTATCTATATTTATATTTAACTATACTATATTAAAAGCACGAAGGCCCTTAGTGAAATGTCGTTCGTCTTTTTTTACCCTTTAAAAGTATATTTTATATTGGACAGAGTAGTCATTTTAGTTATTTTCCTAATATGTAGGAAGAATCGTTAATTATTTTTCTAATATTTATGGACAATCGTTTAATTAATACCCTAATATTAGGACTTTGATATGGAAAATATATACCTTTCCTTTTGTTGCAAAACTTTTTGTGTCTTTTTGTTAAATAGGTTTAGTATTTTTTTTATTTTATTTTTCTTTTCCAAAACTCCTTTTCTTCGTATAATTTATGTAATTTGAATATACAATGAGATACAATAATTTATTCTTTTCTAATTTGGTATAAATAATTCATATAATATTTATTATTAATTAAAAAATAAATAAATTGCATTTTATTCTTGAAAAATAAAATGAAAAAGGGAATAACTTATCAAAAAACAAAAACAAAAAAATTCTTAAGTTTTGAAGGATTATATGTGACTGCAGAAATTGAAAAGAAGCATGATAACTTATGAATTTAAAGAGATTGAATTAAAAATCAAAACAAATTTTTAGTTGAATATATTGACAAATGATTGAGAACTTCTATGAATATTCATCATTTTAGGACGCGCAACCTGATCCCGCCATATCAATATCAATTATTCAGTAAGTACTGAAATTTCACAATTCAAATCATATAACCCTTCACAAAGCTTAACTTCGAACCGTAACAACTAGGAAGCTTATACACTATGAAAATTCACACAAGTGATACTACTCACCGAGACCAATCCGAAATATACCACAGAAGTACTGATTACCAGCTTAAGCAAATAATAGGAGACAATGAAGCTACAGAATAACTAGTACCTTCAACAAGGCAGACAATGTCTAACAAGTAGAAATTAGGCATGGGAATACAAGTAAAGCATGTAATAGTTAAGGCAGGGAAAAGACAATATGAGAAAAAGAGGAAAGAAACATGCAAAACAGATAAATTGGCGGCACATAAGTACTCGTCACCTCACATATACGCCATTCATATGATTTCATATAACAAATAAGTTAAGGGTTCATAATCCCTCAAGTCAAGGTTAGACACAACACTTATACCTCCCTCCACATGCCAGTCAATGCTCAATTACCTCTTTCTCTCTAGTATCCACCTCCAAACGACTCGTATCTAGCCACAATTAACTTAATAACATCAATTATTTCTAACGGAATCAATTACAATGAATAAATATTGATTTTCCAGACTTTCCCCCAAAAAGTCAAATATCGACCTCGGCCCCGCTTGGTCAAAACTCGAGGTTCAGACCAAACCCCATTCACCCATTCACCCCCTAGCCCGATTATGCAATTAGTTTTAAAATCCGACCTCAATTTGAGGTCTAAATCCCAATTTCCCAAAAAATTCTAATTCTACCCAAACTCCTAATTTCTACCATGGAAATCCTAGATTTTAGGTTAAAGAAATGGTCTTGGAAGAATCGCCTCTAGGGTTCTAGAATTTGAAAATTTGAAAAATTAATATGAAATCCCGTCTAAGTCTCTTTTCATCAGCTGCAGATGTCGCATTAGCGACTATTTGCGAAGACCGCAAATGCGAAGGAGGCATCGCAAATGTGAACCCCTTCTCATTTCTGCATAGTTCGCAAATGCGAGGAAAGGTTCGCAAATGGGAACGCTGGATGACCGCAAATGCGACCCAATCGTCGCAAATGCGAAGACTACCCTCCCCAAACCAACTTCGTATTTGCAAAGGTTGTTTCGAAATTGCGAAACCTGTGTGGCCCAGTTCCTCTTCGCATTTGTGATGAGAAGCTCGCAAATGCAAAACTCTCTAATGTCGCAATTGCGATGCATGATCTCGCAAATGCTGAGAGGCCTGCGACAAGATCAGTTACACCAACAAATTTTTCTATATTCAAATTACTCTGTAGCCTATCCGAAACTTACCCGAGCCCTCGGGGCTCCAAACCGAACATGAATACAAGTCTAAAAATATCATACGAACTTGCTCGCGCGATCAAATCACCAAAATAACACCTAAAACTATGAATTTAACCTCAAATCACATGAAATTTTTAAGAAAACTTTGAAATTCTTATTTTCACAACCGGACGCCCGAATCACATCAAATCAACTCCGTTTTTCACCAAACTTCACAGACAAGTCATAATTAAGGTACTGTACCTATATCGGGTTCCGAAACCAAAATACGGACTCATTATCCAAGAAGTCAAACTTTGGTCAAACACTTCAATTTCATTAAGCTTTCAGCTTTCAAATTTTGACATAGTTCGATATCTCGTGCTAGGGACTTCCGATTTCGATTACGGGCATACACCCAAGTCCCAAATCACGATACGAACCCACCAGGACCGTAAAAATATGAATACGGGTCCGTTTACCAAAAATATTGACCGAAGTCAGCTCAAATGGAGTTTTAGGCAAAATTTCTTATTTCTATATATTTTTAACATAAAAGATTTTCGAAAAGACGCCAGGACTGCGCACGTAAATCGAGAAAGGCTAAAACATGACTTTTAAAGGTTTTGGATTACTCAGCCTCAGGCCTGGCTGGAAAAGCATAACATCAGGGGTGGGACCCACCACTCTAAACCATATCCTTGGGACGAACTTTAGCTGGCGGGCCTCCACTTCTAACGACCTAACCTCCACCTCTAAGAGTTTAGACCCTACCTTTGGATGGTTGAGCAGGCAGTGCAACAACTGGTGCCGGTAACATGTCATGAGAACCCTGATGCTGTGGCGAAACGCCTAATAATCTCAGACAAGTCCTCCTTATATGCCCATAACCACCACACTCGTAACATCCATCCTGATAATGTGGCTGTGGAAACTAGGACTGACCCGAACGGGATGGCTGACCACGGTAATAACTCTGAATAGGAGGTGCACTGATAGGAGCTGGTGGTGCATTGTAGGTTGGCTGCCCAGAAGGAGGCACATAAGGACCACGACTCCCTGAAGCACTATGGGATGCCTGAAGCTATGAATGGAACGTCCTGAGAGGATGGCCTCTACCAAAAGTACCCCTACCTCTAGATGAGACGTCGTTGCACCCACCGGAATGACATGGTCTCTTGTCAGACCCCTGACCTCCTTGTGCAAGAACCATCTCGACTCGCCTGGCGACATTGGCAGCCGCCTGAAAAGAAATCTCGCTCCCAGTCTCCTTAGCCATCTGCAATCTAATAGGCTGAGCAAGTCCGTAAATAAACCTCCTCACCCTCTCTCTCTCTCTCTCTCTCTCTCTCTCTCTCGGTGGGAAGCAAAAGAAGAGCACGACGAGCCAAATCCACAAAACGGGTCTCATACTGAGTAACACTCATACTGCCCTACTGGAGACGCTCGAACTGACGACGATGCTCATCTATCAAGGTGATAGACAGAAACTTCTCTGGGAAGAACTGAGAGAACTGGTCCCAAGTAAGAGCACGTGACCCAGCTGGTATGGTCAACAAATAATCTCTCCACCATTTTTTGGCTGAACCAGTCATCTGAAATATAGCAAAGTCAACCCTATTGGTCTCCAATATACCCATGTTCAGAAGCACCTCATGGCAGGTGTCAAGATACTCATGGGGATCCTCTGAAGTAGCACCGCTGGAATGGACTGGGAAGATCTTGGTAAACCCATCCAATCTCCACAAGGCCTCAGAAGACATAGCTGCTCCATCACTGGTCTGCACCGCAGCAACCGGCTGAACTACTCCGAATGGATGAGCCGCTGGAGTCTGAAACTGGAGAGCCATCTGCTCCGCACTGTGAGTAGTAGGAGTATGGCTCCTCCTCCAACCCGAGATACGGCTGGTGCCATGGGAAATGCGCCAATCTGGGCCACACTCTCCATAAGTCCCACCAAAGCATCCTGAAGCACTAGGGTAGCAATGAACCCCTCCGGGACCTGAGATGGCCCGACAGGAACAATCTGAGTTGGAACCTCCTCGTCGAACTCTACCTGAGGCTCAACTACTGGGGCTGTTTCTCGAGCTCTGGGCTGAGCCCTGCCCCTGCCTCGGCTTCTGGTACTGCCTCGGCCTCGACCTCTGCCCCTCGTAGGAGCTACCACTGAAGGCTCTGGCTGCTGCTCAGCTGAAGAAGCGGTATGTGTTCTCACCATCTGCGAGAGAATAAGAGTAGAAGAGTTCAATCAATATTGAGAAAACAAAATTGCACGACAAAGGATAATAGAAGTGAAGTTTGTTCCTAACTTTATAGCCTTTAGGATATAAGTACAGACATCTCCGTATCGATCCCCCAGACTCTACCAAGCTCGTTAGTGAACTGTGAGACCTAGGCAACCTAGTGCTCTGATACCAACTTGTCATGACCTAGAATCCCCACCTTCGGGACCGCGATGGTGCCTAACATTACACTTGCTAGGTAAGCCAACGTTAGAGTTTTATTAGCTAATTCTTTACATTTCAGTGATTTACAATAAGCAAGCTATAACAAGTCGAAATGAATGCGGAATTTTATAAATAATAACTTTTATTATATACTACTACTACCCAGAATCCGGAGTCACAACTCACGAACATTCTAAGATTTTTACTACAAGTATTAGTCCGAAAGAAAATACAATTGTTTACGAAATAAAGAAAACAGTAAAGCATGGGGTATAGGAGGGGACGTCATGGCCTGCGGATGCCAACAGGACTACATTGGCTCTCCTAGCAAGTAAATCCCACGGCCGGCCTCTCAATTAGCCCGGACCATCTCCAAAATCTACACTGGAAGTGCAGAGTGCAGTATCAGTACAACTGACCCCATGTACTTATAAGTGCCGAGCCTAACCTCGACAAAGGAGTGACGAGGCTACGGCGGGACACTCACAATATAATCTGCATACAGTATACGATAAAAGCAGAAAGGAAGAAAGAATAAAATAAAGTAGTAACTTGCAAGAAGTAAATACAGTTCTCAAAGTACTTCATCATTGTTCAGCTACTACCAATACTAAAGTGCAATTTAAGACTACTGTACAGCTAACACAGTCAAGAAAAAGTACAAACATATAGGTTGTTACGGCACGCAACTCAATCCCACCGTACATATCATATTCCTCTCTTATTTCCTCTTAATAACATAAACATCAGAATATAAATAAATGTGTTGCGGTGTGCAACCGGATCCCACCATACCACAATAATCACAATCACAATTCACTATTATTCCACCACAATTACACCTGTTGCGACGTGCAACCCGATCCCACCGTATAATATCAATTCAGCCTTATTCCTCCTCAATATATCACCCTTATTCCACCTGTTGCGGCACGCAACCCGATCCTACCATATCAATATCAATTATTTAGCAAGTACAGAAATATCACAATTCAAATCATATAACCCTTCACAAAGCTTAACTTCGAACCCTAACAATTAGTAAGCTTGTACACTATGAAAATTCACACAAGTGATTCTACTCACCGAGACCAATCTGGAATATACCACAGAAGTACCGATTACTAGCTTAAGCAAATAATAGGAGACAATGAAGCTACGGAATAACTAATACCTTCAACAAGGGAAACAATGTCTAACAAGTAGAAATTAGGCATGGGAATACAAGTAAAACATGTAACAGTTAAGGCAGGGAAAAGACAATATGAGAAGAACGGGAAAGAAACAGGCAAAACAGATAAGTTGGCGGAGCATAAGTACTCGTCACCTCACATATACGCCGCTCACATGAATTTCATATAGCAAATAAGTCAAGGGTTCCTAATCTCTCAATTCAACGTTAGACACAACACTTACCTCGCTCCACATGCCACTCAATGCTCAATTACCGCTTTTCCTCTAGTATCCACCTCCAAACCACTCGTATCTAGCCACAATTAATTCAATAAAATCAATTATTGCTAAAGGAATCAATTACAATGCATAAATATTGACTTCCCAAACTTTTACCCAAAAAGCCAAATATCGACCCCGGGCCCGCTTGGTCAAAACTCGAGGTTCGGACCAAAACCCATTCACCCCCGAGCCCGATTGTGCAATTAGTTTTAAAATCCAATCTCAATTTGGGATCTAAATCCCAATTTCTCAAAAATCCCTAATTCTAGCCAGACCCCCAATTTCTACCATAGAATGCCTAGATTTTAGGTTGAAAATTCATGAAATATGATGGGTAATTGAAAGAAAGTGGGTTAGGATCACTTGACAAAGTTTTGGGCAATAAATGATCTTGGAAGAATCGCCTCTAGGGTTCTAGAATTTGAAAATTTTAGAAATGAATCAAAAATCCCGCCTAAGTCTCTTTACATTAGTTGTAGATGTCGCATTTGCGACCTTGGCTTCGCAAATGCGAAGCCTGCTAATGCGAAGGAGGCATCACAAGTGTGAACCCCTTCTCGTGTCAGCATAGTTTGCAAATGCGAGGAAAGGTTTGCAAATGGGAACACTGAATGACTGCAAATGCGTCCCAATCGTCGCAAATGCGAAGACTACCCTCCCTAGACCAACTTTGCAAATGCGAATGCTGTTTCGAAATTGCGAAACCTGTGTGGCCGAGCTCCTCTTCACATTTGCGATGAGAAGCTCGCAAATGCGAAACTCTCAGATGTTGCAATTGCGATGCCTGATCCCGCAAATGCGAGATCAAAGGCCTGGAACAAGATCAGTTACACCAACATATTTTTCTAAGTTCAAATCACTCTGTAGCCTATCTGAAACTCACCCGAGCCCTCGGGGCTCCAAACCGAATATGCACACAAGTCTAAAACATCATACAAACTTTTTCGTGCGATCAAATCACCAAAATAATACCTAAAACTATGAATTTAACCCCAAATCACATGAAATTTACAAGAAAACTTTGAAATACTTATTTTCACAACCGGCCATCCGAATCACATCAAATCAACTCCGTTTTTCACCAAACTTCATAGACAAGTCATAATTAAGGTATTGGATCTATACTGGGTTCCGGAACTAAAATACAGACTCGTTATCGAAGAAGTCAAACTTTGGTCAAACACTCAATTTCATTAAGCTTTCAACTTTAAAATTTTGACATAGTCCAATATCCCGTGATAGGGACTTCCAATTTCGATTCCGAACTACGGTCAAGTCCCAAATCACGATATGGACCCACCGAGACCGTCAAAACATGAATCCAAAGTAAACTAAGCCTAAGTGTTGATATTGATTGAGGGGTCTATTTACCAAAAATGTTGACCGAAGTCAACTCAAATGAAGTTTTTAGGTAAGATTTCTTACTTTCATCAGTTTTAACATAAAAGCTTTCCGGAAAGACGCACATATTGTGCATGTAAATCGAGAAAGGCTAAAACATGACTTTTAAAGGTTTCGGATCATAAAATTAGGTTTGAATCATAAGATGAACTCCAGAGCATGCCTCTAAACCACTCTTATCTATCCATAATTGACTCAATAATATCAATTATTGCTAAAAGAATCAATTACAATGCATAAATTTAGATTTTTCAAACTTTTTCCCCAAAAGTCAAAAATCAACCCCGGATCAGATCGGTCAAAATCCGAGGTTCGGATCAAAATCCATTTACCCATTCACCCCCGATCCCGATTATTTAATTAGTTTTGGAATCTGACCCCAAATTGAGGTCTAAATCTCTAATTTGCAAAAAACTCAATTCTTCCTAAATCCCTAGTTTTCTACCATTATAGAACAAAGATTAGGGTTAAGAATTAATGGGTGATGATAGAATGGAAGAAAATGAGTTAAAGAGTACAAACCTTTGAATTGGTGTTGATTTTTCTCTTCAAAATCGCACATAGGCCGAGCTCTAATGGAGAATTTATGAAAAATGGGTAAAATCCAATTTTTGAAATATTTTAAGGTCTGGGCGTCAGGCCTTCTTCGCATTCGCGAAGGGCCTGCCGGGTTCGCGGTGTGCAGCAACTCAATTGGCTTTCGCGTTCGTGAAGGATGCTCCCCCCGGCCTTCGCGTTCCCAAACCAGTGCTCGTGTTCGCGTAGAAGAATGAGTGTTCCCTCCCCAGGTCCCTCAAGCTTCGTGCTCGCCAAGGGTAAGCCCCCCATTGCTTCGCGTTTGCGACCCACCTACCGCGTTCGCGTAGAAGAAAATCATACTTCCCCATTTTACCCTTCGCGTTCGTGAGAATACCTTTGCGAACGCGAAGAAGAGAACACCAGATAACAGCTGAAGCAAAAAAAAAAACTAGATTCTTTTATAAGTTTCAAACACTAGTAGCCTATCTGAAACTCAGTCGAGCCCTCGGGGCTCCAAACAAATTATGCACACAAGTCCAAAAACCTCATATGAACTCGCTCGCACGAGCTAAACACCAAAATAACGCCTAGAACTACGAGTCAAACACCAAAGCAAATGAAATTTTCAATAAAACTTTTAAAAATCTATTTTCACAATCGAACGTCCGAATCACGTCAAATCAACTTCGTTTCTCACCAAATTCGACAAACAAGTCATAAATATCATAGTGGACCTGTTCCAGGCTCCGGAGCTAAAATATGGACCCAATATCAATAAATCCAAACATTAGTTGATTCTTAAAAATCATAAAACATTTCAAACTTTCAATTTTCAACAAAAATCAATAACTCGAGCTAGAGACCTCCGAATTTCGGGCATACGTCTAGGTACCAAATTACAATACGGGCCCTCCGCGATTGTCAAAATACGGATCTGGGTCCGTTTGCTCAAAACATTGACCGAAGTCAACTTACATGAATTTTTAAGGCAAAATTTTTTTATCAAATTTTAACGTATAAGCCTTTCGGAAGAACACTCGAACTGCGCACGCAAATTGAGGAAGTCTAAAATAAGGTATTTGAGACCTCGAAACACAGGATTAGGTTCTAAAATATAAGATGACTTATCAGGTCATCACACTGACAATCTCCCTCTCGAACTAAGTTCCACATGGATCACTATCACGATTCACGAGTCTCTCCCCCTCGAACTAAGTCTCATGTGGCCCATTGCCACAATCCATAGATCAATTTTTGAGATTCAGTGCACCCACATTGTTAGAATATTTATGGCAACCGAAGCCCGCAACTAGCTTTTTTTGAGTGCGCGTATCCAAACCGAGTCTCACACCATCACTCTGCCATCACCATATTTGTCCCTCTGAACTTGAGCTATGATACAAGTTATTAGACTAAAAGGGCCCAATGATACTCTTAACATGGTGTGATATTGTCTGCTTTGGGTCAAACCATTACGATTTTCTCTAAAAGAACTCACACCATTATATATAGACTTCGTATCTATGTTGGACTTTGTTGCTTACCCAACAAGGTGACGGTCGTGGTGTTGTAGGTGGTGTTGTAGTAAATTACTGGATAAATTTACCAGGTTTGTATATGTTGGATCTGACATTATTGTTATTTTTAAAAATATATGATGATAAAGAATTACTAATAAAATGTACGCTTTGTAATCGGTTTATGTGGTACGTTAGAGTTTGATGCGACAGTGAGTGCAAATTTGCACACCACCAACATATATATGGTACGGGTCTTCACTTTATTCAGAATCTCAGACTCCATTTCTTCGTCTAACACGACCCTTTCTCTTCTTTTCTCGCGTTCTGTCTGCCATTGCTCAGGTTCCAAACAAAGTTAAAGCTCTCTTGATTATAATAACTTTTTTGGCTCTTTTTATGAACTCTTTTGGTTTCTTTTTATGTTTGAATTTCTGTTGATTCTTCTTTTCTTTCTTTTTTGGCACCAAAATTCTGTTGATTTTCCTTACATTGATAGGAAATTCAAACTAATGATCCCAATATCTCCTCAAAATGCTTTTCACGTAAACTTGCTGAATAATTTGCTTATATTTGCTTCTTTACGTGTTAGTGTCATGTAATTTCTGGATTTTCTTTTTGTTTGTTTTTTATTTTGTTTTCCTTAATCAGGTGAAATTGAATTGTGAAACAAAAAAGAGGGTATTTGTTCTTTAATGAGTGGTTTACTTTGAGATGAAGTAATCTGTTGAATATAATTCAGCATACAATGCAAAGGAATTCAGACCTAATTATATCCTCAAAATGATTTTTTTTGGGTAATCTTTTGATTTTATTCACGAATATTATGCATAAAAGTGACTCATTTACGTTACTATGTATTAGAATTTTGACTGATTGGTTGGCTATCTTGGTGATCAGGTGAAATTGAATAGTAAACCCAGACCGGTGTTGGTCGCTCATCAAACTTCAATCTTTTAAACAAGGTAGTGGGCTTTGTACCTGGATTAGGTAGGGGTAAGGTCTGCGTACACACTACCCTCCCCAGACCTCACATGTTGGGATCAAACTGAGTTTGTTGTTGTTTGTGTTGTTGTAGTGGGCTCTGTGTCCTATATTTTTGGGTTCTTTTATGTTTAAAATTATCTTTGAATTTTATAATTTGGCTTCCAAATGCTAGCAACAAACAGTAATATAAGCTTCTCCTCTAAATGTTTTTCTTATTGTGATGTTGACAACTAATATGTGTAAAATCGCCTCGTTTACCTATCTGTGTATTTTGTGATGAGTGATTGGTTGGCTATTTTGGTGATCAGGTGAAATTGAATTGCGAAACAAGAGCCTGGATTGGTGTTTGTCCATGGCATCATGAATTGCAGTGCAATTGGTTCTTGTTTTGAAGCTTAATTTTCACCTTTTAGATTAAGGATAAGAATGGATAGTAACAAAGATGAGGCTTTAAGATGCATAGGTATTGCCAAGGAGGCAGTTATGTCGGGCAATAAGCAGAGAGCGCTTAAATTTATTGGAATTGCACGCCGCCTTAATAGTGAACTAGATGTTAAAGATCTTTTGGCTGCTTGTGAAAGTCTTAATGCCTCAACTCCTGATCACCCTAGTGAAGTTGGCAATGTTTCGAGTGAGAAACATGTCGATTGTCGTGTCAAATCAGATGAGGTTTCTGATGTGGAGAGGAGTTATACTGAAGATCACGTGCATTTGGTTAAACATATTAAGAGCAAGAAGGACTATTATGCAATTCTTGGTCTAGAGAAGGGTTGTTCAGTTGAGGAGATAAGAAAGGCATACCGCAAGCTTTCTTTGAAAGTTCATCCTGATAAAAACAAGGCTCCGGGTTCTGAAGAGGCATTTAAGAAAGTATCCAAGGCATTTAAGTGTTTGAGTGAAGATGATTCTAGGAGGCAGTATGATGAGACGGGTTTGGTTGAAGAATTTGAGTTTGATCAGCAGTATAATCTTAGACGTCGGAGGAGAAGAATGGAGCGTGAGTATTTTGAAGATGATATTGATGATGAAGAGATTATAAGGGCATTTTTTGGTCAGTCTGAAATGTTTAGGACAACTTATGCCTACAGGACAAGGACCAGCGTCCGTCAGCAGAGAGAGGATTTAGGTTCCTCTGGGCCTAACTTACTACTCTTCCTTCAATTGTTACCATTTTTTATCATTTTCTTACTTGCTTATCTTCCTTTCTCGGAGCCTGAGTATTCTTTGCAGAAAAACTACTCTTATCAGTTTGAGAAGGTGACAGACAAATATGGGGTACAATTTTTCGTTAAAACGGCAGAATTTGATAAGAATTATCCTCTTGGCAGTCCTGATCGAGAGAAAATTGAAGACCGTGTTATTAAAGATTACAAAAATACGCTTGAACGTTACTGTCATATAGAACTACAGAGGCGACAATGGAACAGGAACTACCCAACACCCCACTGTGACAGGCTTCAAAATTTTGGAGTAGCTTGAGGTCAGCTTAGTTTCTTCTGGCTCTCTCCATTCTGTTGTCTGCTGAAAAAGATTTTCAGCATTATCAATGCAGTGACTTTATAATTGTTATACATTATGTGAGCTTTCATGTCATCTTTAGAAACTAAATAATTCAACATCCAGTCGGTAAATTACACATTTAATGCACTATCTAGATATTGAAACATGCCTATGCAGCCCAACTTCTAGATTGTTGTTCAAGCTTCACCAGGTATAAAAACATGCAACCGTCACAGGAAAACATATCTCACATTGAGGTTAGGTGATGGCCTGTGGATATGCTCAAGAATTAAGTATGGACATTTACTATGTCAGTCCCATTTTAACGTTCACTTCAGTTTGTGTGAATCTTTTATTATTATTATTATTTTATTTTTTTGTGTGTGTGTAACGAACCATCTATTGCAACTCAACTTTGTTGAATGTTAGATTACTGTTTGCATGAAAATATTTTCTTTTGGAAAAGGAACTGCCGATTGCAACTTAACATTGTTGAATGTTAGTGCCATAGTTCTATTGAAGTCCTTGAATGTTATTGCATTAGTTCTATTAATATTGAAGTCCTCCGTTTTGTCCCTGCTGAGGTGGAGGAATCTACCTTTAAAACTTCTGAAAGTCACCTTTGTAGTTTTATCTTTCAAGATAGTATAAATCTTATACTTATTGAATCCTACTGCTATGTTCATTCTGTTACATCCTATGTTATCGGTTATGACACTATTGGCCCTGTAGTAAGAAATATAATGCTGCAAGTATGATTAAACTAGAACCTGATGTGTTGAATGTTTACAGATTTGTTATCTGTTGTGACACTATTTGGCTTGTAGTAAGAAATATAATGCTGAAAGTAAGATCAGACTTGAACCTACTGGTGTTGAATATTGTTTACAGGGTTTGTTTAGTTCGTCGGTCATACAGTCATACTACTACCGTGGAGGGGGCGGAGGGAACTTAAATATATTGCTAATAAATTTGCATCCTTTATGATTGACCTTTAACATGGTATAGGAATTGGAAGAATGTGGAGATAGAGAGAAAGGTTTTATTCTGGGGACTGGGTGTTGACATTCTAATATTTTGAATTCCTGAAAGAAATGAAAGTGACTCACTGAATAACGATGTAATGGGGTATCTATTCAAGAAATCATAAAGAGTGTCAAATTATTTGTTTCCATTGGCTATAACTTTAAGTAAGATCGTATTTATTCATTGGATTGTTTGGAAGTTTTATATGACATTTAATCATAGATCATCTGGATTTCATCAAGTTATACGAGTTGGGGTGTGAGCTTCCTTTTTATCTAAAGACTTTGGAATTTCGATAGATGTATACTTTTTCTGTAGCTTGTCTTCTTAGCCCCTGATTCTTACTATATACGCATTTTCTTCTTACAGCAAAGCTTTTCTAGCTCCAGCAATTTTTTCCTTTTTGTCCTTGAGTAGTGTCCTCCACGTATACATCAATATAGCTGGAGACTGGTTTCTGGTTTTCTTTCTAGTGTTAAAATAAGAATGGTGAGGTGTGTACGAGATATCGCTGCAGTCCACTTTGATGGATAACTTCTGCACTCTGAAGACTTTCCCAAATGCATAGTAATAGGCACTTATCTTGGGGAATTAGGGTTATTTATTAACTCATGACATTGATTCATTCAGACATGTCTTGTGTATAACCTGACCTAATCTTTTCGGTGCCATTTTCTGCCACGGCTAGTAATTTAGTTGCTTTTTTCTGTACTTGTATTGCAGGTCTGTGTACTGGGTGCATGGTGCTTTTGTAGGGCAATGACACGGCAAAATAATAACAATAATACTGCGACAATATTTGTGACCGGAAATACATCAACTGGCTTCAGTCGTGTTAGGCACTGTCCTAAGAAACTATTTCAGCAATGTGAAATGTTTTCTCAAGATTAAACAAGCTCATCTCTATTTATTTAGAGGATACAGGAATCAACAAAATATTAATAAATCCAGCAAGTTTGGAATGAGGAAATAAACATAGGTTATAAAAGAAATTGGAACACACAAAATGCTACACGTAATTGAAAAAGAGAAGGCTTGTAGTGATTATTACTAATCATTAGCAATCATAAGAGAGAGCAAAGTATTTGTTGGTGTTTTCCGATGGTATAGGATGTGAGTATTTATAGTTGTAGAATTGTGTAAGAAGATGACAAGTATTCATCTACTCATCAAAAACACTCCATGCAAAGAGGCAAGTATTATGTCTCCTCTACCACTTGTTTATGGCTTTGTCATTTGGCCATATATCCTCATGCAAAAGGCCACATGGTAGATGTTCATAGCCACTTGTAAAATTAAAAGAACACATGGCTATTTAAAATTTTGAAAATACTCCCACAATCCCCACATATTTTATAAATTTACAGGAGAAGGATAAAGGAATGGAAGAATAGACTTGCTGGATTTGCATGGTCCAAATGTAATAGGTTTGGTGTCTTCTGGACGATGAACCAAACAGACATATAAAATTTAACTCACAGAATTACTGGTAAAATATAATATTTCTATGAACTAATAATTCTTATTGTAAAAATTCAGAGATTTTATCAATCACATTTTGACCCCCGGTAATTTTGCTGTTCAATGCGGTTTTGCGCCCAATAGGCCATGTGCGTGCCTGGTTATTCATGAGAGCTCTAGAGACTAGGCCAAAATCTCATAGGAGCGGCCCACTCCACTCTCGTATAGGTGAATTCATCAGTGTATACTACTTTTAAATACATCATTCATAAGGACTATGAATTTCATTAAGAGTTATAACTCCGCCTCTCAATTAGTAGTAGTCAAGCACTCTCTTTTAGTGCATCAGTGCCAATATCGACTTGTTATTACCCATATGAAACTACTTCATGGGATCTCCAATCACATAGGTTGGGTTACCATCTCTATTGACAACATGTTGGCCTTAACCCCATCTCTTTCGAGGTTTGAAGAATTAATTTTCTTCCCACAAGTTTAGTCAGAGGATCGGTCAAATTTATCTCTGACTTCACATAGTCAATGGAAAGTATTCCATCTCTCAACAACTGTTTTATGACATCATGTCTTAATTTCATGTGTCTAATTTTACAATTATAAGATTTATTCTTTGCAATAGCTATTGCCGCTTGGAAATCACAATGTATAAATACAGGAGGCAATACGTCCTTTATTAAAGGGATATTAGCTAAGAAGTTTCTTAGCCACTCAGCCTCAGTATCAGCTAACTTAAAAGCTACAAACTCTGATTCCATAGTCGATCTAGCAATGATCGTTTGTTTAGCTGATTTCCAAGATATTGCACCACCACCAAGGGTGAATACATAACCACTAGTAGATTTTGTCTCATCTGAATCAGAGATCCAGCTCGCATCACTGTACCCTTCTAAAATAGAAGAAAATCCACTATATAGGATACCATAATTCATGGTTCCTCTAAAATATTTCATTAGTCTAGCTAATGCAGACCAATGCTCGTTGTTGGGATTATGAGTATATCTACTCAGTCTACACACAACATAGGCTATATCAGGCCTTGTAAATTTCATTAAATGCATCATACTCCTAATAATCTGAGCGTATTTAGACTGAGCAACTGGGTCCCCATTATTCTTTTTCAACTGAGAGTTAACATCAAAAGGAGTACTCACTAGCGTGGCATTAAAATATTCAAACTTCTTAAGAAGTCTCTCAACATAATATTTTTGTAACAATATTATGTCATCTTCACTCCTTATAACTTTAACTCCCAATATCATATTTATTTCAACCAGATCTTTCATATCAAAATTAGCAGACAGAAATGATTTAGTACTTTGTACAATATTTAAACTTGTACCAAATATGAGCATGTCATCAACATACACACATATTATTACATAATCATTGTCTATCACTTTAGTATAAACACATTTATCCACCTCGACTGAAGAAAAATCGTCTCTCGGTAAGACTTGTTCAAATTTTTCATACCACTGCTTAGGAGCTTGTTTAAGGCCATAAAGCGATTGAATTAATTTACAAACTTTATTTTCTTGTCCAGGAATGACACAGCCTTCAGGTTGAACCATATAAATTTCTTCTTCTAAATCACCATTTAAAAAAGCAGTTTTCACATCCATTTTGTAGATAAAAAGCTTACTGATTGAAGCTAAGACAATTAAAACTCGAATAAAAGAAATTATAATCACTGGTGCAAATGTATCAAAATAATCTATATTTTATTTTTGAGAAAATCCTTTTGCTACTAACCGATCTTTATATTTATCTAAAGATCCATCAAGATTAAATTTTCTTTTGAAAATCCATCTACAACCAATAAGTTTTGCACCAGGAGGTAAATTAGTTAAAATTCATGTATTATTTTTCTTAATAGAATCAATTTCAATTTTTATTGCATATTTCTAATATTTAGCATCGGAAGAAGATATAGCTTCGAAATAAGTTGATGGTTCATTATCGACAAGAAAAGTTTGAAAATTATTTCCGTAAGAAAAAATAATCTTCTCTAGGCCTTTTGCTCCTTCTCAGTTTCTCATTAGAGGTAATTTCACTATTTTTTTCAACGGGTGTATGAGAAATTTTATCAGATAATGGATAAATATATTCAAAGAACTCAGTATTCTTTGTCTCAATTATAGTATTGTAATCAAACACATCACTTTTTAAAACAAGAAATCTATATGCGACACTATGTTCAGCATATCCAATAAGCATGCAATCAGCAGTTTTAGAACATATTTTTCTCTTTTTAGGTTCAGGCAAAACAACTTTAGCAAGGCACCCCCACACTTTTAAATATTTCAAGTTAGGTATATAACACTTCCACAATTCATACGGAGTTTTGCCAGTTCTATGTGGTATTCTATTTTGTAAGTGACATGAAGATAATATAGCTTCACCCCACAAATTATCAGGAGCATTAGAACTAACTAACATAGAGTTCATCATCTCTTTCAATGTTCTATTTTTCCTTTCAGTTACTCCATTTGACTCAGGTGAATAAGACGGAGTTACTTCATGATTATTCCATTCTTTTCACAAAATTCATTCAAAGATAAATATTCCCCACCTCTATCATATCTAATTCTCTTGATTTTTCTACTAAGTTGATTTTACACCTCAGTTTTATAAGAAATAAACACATTAAAAGCATCATCTTTATTTCTAAGCAAATCCAACTTAGTATATTTCGAAAAATTATCAATTCACATAATATCTTTTACCACCTCTAGGCATAATCTGCTTTAAATCACTTAAATAAATGTGAATCAAGGATAATAATTCAGTTTATCTATTACAGAAAAACAAGTATTTCTAATACTTCTAGCTTCAACACATATTTCACATTTGTTAATATTATCTGAGTCTAACCAGATACTAATCCTAGCGACTGCATTTTCTTTATATACGCAACATTAACATATCCTAGTCTAGCATGCCACAAAGAAATTGACACAACCATATAAGCAAAAGTAGATGAATAGTAAGCACATATAAACCATGATTACAATATCCATTACCCACAAAATTATTATTTTTGGTCAATATGACCTCATCATTCTCGAAAGAAACCTTCACTCCAACTTTTTCAAATAACCCCATAGAAACCAAATTGGTTTGGATATTAGGAACATGCAATACATCACTCAATGCTAGAGTTTTACCAGATGTGAGTTTGAGAAGAATTTTTCCTTTCCCAAGAACGCGAGTTGTTCTTAAGTCACCAAGATAAATACTTTCTTCTCCTTCCTCAATTTGGGGGTAAGACAAAAATTTATTTTTGTCTACACAAATATGCCTATTAGCACCATAGTCTAGCATACAATCTCTCGTATTGGCCACATTATTTATTTGGGAAATGACCGCAACAACTATATTGTCCGCTTTAGTCAAATTTAACTTTGACTTAGCGAGATTATCATTTATCCTAACTCTTCTCTTGCATTGAGATGCATTTTTCTTGAAGGTTTTAATTTTAGCATTGGATACGTAACCATGTCTATTTACATACCTGTGTTTTGACATTAATGTCTGCCAAAGTTGTGGATGCAATAACGTATTTGCAACATCATGGATATCTGGTCGGACAGCTGAAACATTAGCAGCGGAGACAACACCAAAATTGGTAGCACCATCAAAAAATTTCGCAGTAGTATTACTTGCCATAGTTTCTTAGATTGTAGGGAAATGACACAGGAAAATAATAACAATAATACTACAACAATATTTGTGACCGGAAATACACCAACTGGCTTCAGTCGTGCTAGGCACTGTCCTAAGAAACTATTTCAGCAATGTGAAATGTTTCCCCAGGATTAAACAAGCTCATCTCTATTTATTTAAAGGATACAGGAATCAACAAAATATTAATAAATCCAGCAAGTTTGGAATGAGGAAATAAACACAGGTTATAAAAGAAATTGGAACACACAAAATGCTACACGTAATTGAAAAAGAGAAGGCTTGTAGTGATTATTACTAATCATTAGCAATCATGAGAGAGAACAAAGTATTTGTTGGTGTGTTCCGATGGATAGGAAGTGGGTATTTATAGTTGTAGAATTGTGTAAGAAGATGACAAGTGTTCATCTACTCGTCAAAAACACTCCATGCAAAGAGACAAGTGTTATGTATTCTCTAGCACTTGTTTATGGCTTTGCCATTTGGCCATATATCTTTATGCAAAATGCTACATGGTAATGTTCGTAGCCACTTGCAAAATTAAACGAACACATGGCTATTTAAAATTTTGAAAATACTCCCACAGCTTGCTTTAAGGTGTTAACTGAACACTTCCGGTATGTTGTGAAGGACGAGCTGTGCTTGGGTAGATAAAGCAAGAAACAAAACTTCATTGAAGATGCATGGCCGGCCATTTTTCATCTCCTGTTATCGATG
Organism: Nicotiana undulata; assembly: GCA_005239495.1. Lineage (NCBI taxonomy): Eukaryota > Viridiplantae > Streptophyta > Magnoliopsida > Solanales > Solanaceae > Nicotiana > Nicotiana undulata. Next base: position 33,367 of record ML280640.1, read on the forward strand.
ATAGTTCACTTGACAGCATGCCATAACGCGATTGAAACAGACGAGACCACCAGCATCTAAGTCACACTTGCTCATTTGGAATTAGTCATTCTTGCAGTAGCTCGGATACATTCCCTACTAAACACCTCCTCAACCTGTGTCTTAGAAATTTTTCTGATGTGCCTGATTTATCAATGCTTAAGGAATCATATGCCATTTCTTAAGAAATTCTTTTGTGATGTTCCTATTACATCGATGAAATATTAGTAATCTTGTTAAAAATAGGCAAAGGCTTTAGTCACAAGCCCATTTGACCCTTTTTTGTTAAACTCTGGAAATATCTATGTTCTAGTGTATACTCAAAGGAGATATACGATATTCGAGTAGAGTGTGTAAGTGAAATGGGAGCGACTTTTGTTAATATCCATTGCAATCAAGAGATTATAATTCATAATGTAATAATTTTAGATCTTGTGATCTCTTGGCCCTTGTTGTTCAGTTGAATATTCATTTCCATTGCTAACTATGTTCAACTAAGAAAAGAAGTTACTACTTCCTACAGTTTTGAACAAAGAGAAAATACAAGGGGAAAATAGTTTGTTTGTTTCAGTTGGTGACCAATTTAGTAATTTTGTCGACAAAATGCTCTGGATGGACGCATTGGAGACAGGCGGGAGCAAGAGACCAATAATTTGGGATCTATTCTTTTTGTGTTTCACATTCGCCTATGTTAAAGCATCCGACCTTTTGATGATGCACCTATTGGAGACGGGCGGAACAAGAGACCAATAATTTCTTTCCTATCCTTCTACAAAGTTGAGGGGGAAAGAGAAGCGCCTTTGCTATCAAGCAGTCTTAAATCTATGAATACAAGATGAATACATGATTCATCTTCTGTGCTATTGTTAGTTCCTTACAAGTTTCGCTTAATAATAATGAAATGATCTTTTAATTAACTAGTTTCCGAGGAGGAGGTTGTTGGCTAGATCGAGTAAAGAAGCGTAAATAAAAGTGTTGCAACGAGAGAAAAGCTTTAAGATCAGACATGGGCATGTTGCATTGGTCTTGTAGACAAAAAGGAAAATTGAGCCTTTTTTTGTTATTAAACGGTTGGATTTCCTTATTTTTTAGACGAATTCCACTATTGTATACAGTCACACAGTTGGACTCCCTTATTTTTAGGTGAATGCCGCTACTGTATTCGCGAATAAAGCAAATACAGTTGCATAATAATTAAATAGTAACTATAGGAAATAATTATGTATATACTCCTTCGGTCCAAAATAAGTGATTTTTTTTACTTTTTTTTTGTGGTCCAAAATAAGTGATTTTTCCGAATTTTAAAAATGAATTAATATTTTTTTTCTTCATTGTCCTTGGAGTAATATAGTGTTGGAGTATGTGTTAGGAGTATTTATGTGAGATAGTAAAGGTTAATATGGTCAATTTCATTATTAATTAATGCTAAAAGGTGAATTTCTTAATTAATGTGAAAACATCCAAAAAATTACTTATTTTGGATCGGAGGGAATAATAATTATAAGAAATTAACAGTTAAAATTAATAATAATTAAATAATAATGGTTTATAAAAATTCTGGCAGAAAAAATGGGAATTGGTGGTGCTGTCTGTCAGGCGTAGAGTGCAAGAGTTGAAAATATCGACTTGTCTCCCTTACCAAATGTGGTGCCCGCCCACCTTGACTACTATTTCCCACCTCAATCTTTTGCTTGTTTTACTCATTTTGTTTAGGTAGAATTTTGAAAATTTGTGTCACTTCACAATTTTCGAGTATCACAACAACAATAAATATCCAATAAAATTTCATAAGCGGATCTGAAAAGGATAGTGTATAGGGGTGTATATGGATCGGGTTAGTTCGATTTTTATCAAAATCAAACCAAACCAATTATATCGGTTTGGATTGGTTCGATTTAGGCGATTTTTCGGGTTTCTTACTTAAATTTTCAATCTTAGTTTGTTAAATTATTGATTTGTAAATATATGTTTAGTAAAATTTTAAAAACTTGACAAACATATTATCTACTATTAAAATATTCTTATGGAAGAATTTACTTAGTAACACATGATAGTTATATTTTTAGTGGTTGACAATAATTTTTCTGTTGACGTACACTTTTAAGGTTAATCGAATTTAGTATTTAAACATAAAAATCTGTATGATACATAAATCATAATAATCACTTCAAATTCAAAAAAGATACAAAAATTTAATAGATCTTGACATATGATTATGGAATAACAAAGAGATTAACTCATTTCAGTAACACTTGATAAGAAAGTGATCATACAACTCATATTTAAGGTTTTAATAAATATGGTGCACTTCATATTTTATTAAATATTATATCACAAAAGAGAATCTCAAATATTTCTAGATAATTTTAAAGAAAATACTATATAAAATCTCAAAATATATATATATATATATATATATAATATATTTATCTGTACGTTTGGTTCGGGTTTTTTTACTCAATATCAAACCAAATCAAACCAACTTAGTCGGGTTTTTTAATCGATTTGATTTGACTTTTCGATTTAGTACAATTTTCGATTCAATTTGTACACCTCTAATAATATGTATGTAGACCTTACTCTTATCCCAAAGAAATAAAAAGGTTATTTTCGAAAGACTCGTGACAACGAAAAAACGAGAAGAGGAGGGAGGGGACATAAAAGTTACAGTGACGATATTTTAGACCGGAGGAAATAAACGTGTCTAGTTTTCTTTATTTTTGTTTTAGGACATAAAATAATATTCATCTGATGTCCAAGTACGACTAATAATATTCTACACAAGTCATTTCAAGAATCTAAACTGTGTAGCAACTCAGTTTCAGCAGGGACTTCAGCCCGAAATATTTTTCTTAGCATATCAATATTTTAATGAATGGAGATTACCACTAAGTTTGTACTACTATATGCAAGTTAATTTAAATCTTTCGTTCCCCTTACAGACAAACTGTTACCTGAAATGGAAAAATGAGAATATTTTATTAATTTTAAGGGGTGAACTCTTACCATTGATAGGATGCTTAGGTGGATGTGCGGGCACACTGGGATAGATAGAATTAGGAATGAAGATATTCGGGAGAAGGTGGGCGTAGCTCTGGTGGATGATAAGATGCGGGAAGCGAGACTCAGATGGTTCAGACACGTGCGGAGGAGAAGCCTTGATGCTCCGGTGAGGAGGTGTGAGCGGTTGGCGGCGGCGGGTACGAGAAGAGGTAGAGGGCGGCCTAAGAAGTATTGGGGAGAGGTGATTTAGGATTGGGTAACTCGTGTGTTTCCCCACACCGTGGGAATTCGCGATTGAGCGTCCTTTCATAAGCGCTACGGGCCTAGGACCTCGTCTCGTAAGTATTCATATTCTCCGGCTTGGCTTTGTCCTTTGTCGTTTTCTGACATGACTTCCCGTTGGTGTTAGGTCGACGAGTTTCTAAAAAGACGAAGGCTCCCGCTCTTGCCTTTCGCCAGAAGATGACCCGGCCGCAATGGAGTTCGCTCTAGTCGAGTCTATACGAGGTCAGGCTCAAGCCCCACAGGTAAGGGAGCCCGCCTCTCTAGCCGTTGCAGTCCTAGACAAGGTCTCATCTCAGCAGGTTTTCCTTCTTGCCGATGAGTCATCTCGTGGAGAGGAGTCGTCACCGAGGAAGAGGCGGAGGGTAGAAATACGGAAGGTCGTTGTTGTTGAAGAGTCGAGGAGGGTCATAGCTCTTGAGGCGAAGAAAATCGTTACCAGTCGTGGAGGCGGCTATTGCAGCAGGTGTCGTTATGGGAGAAAAGTCTTCTAGGATCGAGGGGGTTAATAGTGGCGAAGAGCTCATACGGGCTGTTGAAGGTGTCTCCTCATCGGCGGCTGTAAGAGATGGTGAGGTCCCCGTAGGGGACGTCGACTCCGGTTCTGACATCGAACTCGAGGAGGTACAAAATTTCACTGAGAGGGATACTCGTGTGGAGATAAGGACGGAAGGTCCTAAACGGCACATAGTCATTCTTGTGCATTAATACCACTTGGTTGACTCATAGCGCGTGGCGCCATCTTTCGCCCCTTGTGTGCGAAGGCGGAAAGCAGGACGTTGCGGACACTAAACGATACCGACCTTTCTCTAGGCATATCGGGCATGGCTTTGCGGGTGAGTTCTCACTTCTTTTCTTCTTAGTTTTTGTGTGTTTCGTTGATATCATTTTATTTTGGTTGACATGTCTTCTTTTGCTCATCAAACTCTCATCCTAGAGATTGAGTGCGATCGACAAGAGGAGGAGAGGGTTGCTCTCTATAGGAGGATGGATTCCAAGTATAGAGAGTATCACACCAAGTATCGGAGGATGTTCAGGAGGGTTGGTGAGGACTGCCAATTCCGAGATTTGCGCGATAAGATTAGGAGGAAGGACGAAAAGCTGAAAGAAAAGGACGAGGAAATCATGAAGGCCATTGGCCGATGCAACGTTTTAGAGGAGACGCTGAGGTCCAAGGAAGATGATCTTGAACTGAGTTAGGGGATAATGGCCGAGAATGCAGATCTCCCGGCGCAGATGGCGTCCTTGAAGGTCGAGCTCGAACAGAGCGAGGCCAGGCCCGCCTACTTGAGGGCTGAACTGAGTACTCGGGTCGTGGAGTTGAATCTGGCTGAGGGGACCAGGATGGCCTCAGTGGCGAAGGCGGCACCTTTGGCGGGTACCCTATGCGTTTGTAGGTCTGAGCGGGCCAGTGAGGTGGAGACATCAACGCTTAAGGTGGTAAGGTTGGAGGAGCAGGTTGGGAGCTTAGAGGGGGAGTTATCTGGGTTAAATTAGCAGACCGTCCTCCTGAAGGCCGAGAAGGAACAGCTTGCCCAACCGTCTACTTCTCAAGCTTCCGCCAACACGATTGTTTCACGGGAGTTATACGAGATGTGGGTTCATGTTGAGGCTCAGCTTGACGTGTACAAGTCTTTGAGGGCTGCCAGGAAGGTTTTCGAAGAGGAGCTTACTGGCGTTCGTGTCAAGGCACGGGAAGCTCGTGAAACTTGTGGCTATGAGTCTGGTACGCCTGGTGGGGATGATGATAATGACGCCTTGGACGGGCTTGCCTCTGATCCTTGGTACGACGAGGAGTATGCTGACAGGGATGATGCAGCATAAGCCTTTGTACTTAATTTTGGCTGGTTTGCTATTTTTGTAAGGTCATACTCGAGCCCTTTGTAAAAAACAAGTATGTAACCCAATCATTTGAAATGGAACGGTTATCTTTTGTTATATGTTTTTGGATTCGCGATTTCTTGTTGTGTTTGTTTTCTTTTTGCTGTGTGATGTTGCTTTCGGGCAGGCTGAGCGTAGAGTAATTCGAGTGAGGTCGAACGTAAAGTAATTCGAGCGAGGTCGAATGTTAAGTAATTCGAGCGAGGTCGAATGTTAAGTGTAGAATATAGAACGATTTGGAGTTGTACGAAAAGTTCTACATGTTGCTTTGTTTATTCATATCATTGGAGAATATTGCATCAGTTTGTTCAATACATATATTTGAGAAGTTCCCGTCTACCTAGTCCCTTCATCGTTCTTCCTGGAGTAGTCGATAGGCGGAGCGATGAATCACGTACTTGAACTTCGAGACGTCCCCTTCATCGCCTCATTAAAAACCTCCTCGGTAAAACCCACCTAGGGATAAAACCCGAGTGAGGAAAAAAGAGTACGATTTGGAGAATGTCTGTTTTAAGAAGTTGAAGTATTTGAGGTGAGCGACGTTCCAATTGTTTGGTAGTAGCTTTCCCTCCATTGTTTCTAGCTGGAATGACTCTTTGCTAGCTATTGCTATGATTTGTACGGTCCGTCCCAGTAGGTTCCTAGTTTGCCTTCTCTTGGGTCTTTGCTTGCCTGTGTTTTGGCCTTGAGTACGTAGTCCTCGACTTTGAGTGGTTAGACTTTGGCCTTTTTGTTGTAGTACCGTTATGCTTGCTGTTTTTGGGCTATCATTCTTATGTAGGCCATATCTCTCAGCTCCTCTACTTCGTCGAGGTCTTGCCTTCTGTTTTCGTCGTTATTTGGTCCGCTCTCATTGGAGCATCTCAGGCTTGGCTCTCCGACCTCGGCCGGTATAACTGCATCAGCCCCATAGACCAATCAGTATGAAGTTTCTCCTGTGCTCGTTTTTGGCGTGGTGCGGTATGCCCATAGTACTTCTGGTAGTAGTTCTGGACACAGTCCCTTGGCGTCTTCGAGTTTCTTTTTCATGATGTTTAATATTGTTTTGTTGGAGGATTCAGCTTGGCCGTTGGCTGCAGGATGATATGGCGTGGAGAGTATTTGCTTGATGTGCCATTTTTCAAAAAATTCGACGGTCTTCTTCCCGGTGAATTGTGGTCTGTTATCACAGCTGATCTCCTTGGGGATGCCGAAATGGCGTATAATGTTCCTCTATATGAATGTGATGACTTTTTGTTCACGTATTTGGGCGAACACACCTGCTTCTACCCATTTGGAAAAGTAGTAATTTAAAACCAAAAGGAAACGTACATTAGCTCGTCCTGCTGGAAGTGGTCCCACGATGTCCATTCCCCATTTGATGAACGACCATGGCGATGTGACTGAGTGGGTGTTTTCCCACTTGGTGTATCATGGGGGCGTATTTCTGGCATTATTCGCATTTTTTTACGAAGTCAGCGGCTGCTTTCTTCATGGTGGGCCAATAATAGCCTGCTCGATGAGGCATCGGACTAGGGCTCGATTACCGTTATGGGCACCGCAATGGCCTTCGTGTACTTATTCAAGGACGCGTCTTGTTGGGTTGGGTCCTAGGCGTTTTGCTAAGGGATCGCCGAACGTCCTTTTGTATAAGTTGTTATCGATGATGTTGTACCTGACCGCCTGCATTCGAAGATTTTTGGCTTCCTTTTTGTCTGATGGAAGTGTTCCTTCCTGCAAGTATGTTATAATACGGTTGCACCAGTCCCAAGTTAAGTTTACAGAGTGTACCTCAAGTTGGTCTATTGATGAGTGGAGTAGGGTGGCCACGTTCTCCTTTCCATTTATGCTTTTCGTTACTGCTGTTAATTTAGCGAGTCCGTCTGCCTCGATGTTTTGAGTTCGAGGTACTTGATCGAATTGGCATTCATCGAATTTTGGTAGCAGTTTATGAATTTTTTCTTGGTACTTGTGTAGCCTTTGCTTCTTGATTTGGTAAGTCCATGTGACTTGGTTGACGACGAGTTATGAGTTGCATCGAAGGATGACTCGTCGTGCTCCATCCTTGAGAGCTAGTTTTAGTCCTGCAATTACAGCTGTACTCGGCCTCGTTGTTAGTCATATCGGGGTACCGTATGGACTGGCGGATAACTTCTCCCGTTGGGACCTCGAGTACGAGTCCCAGTCCAGAACCTGACACAATAGAATCGTTGTCGGTGTATAAGACCCATAGGTCGGGTTAGTTGGGAGCAATACGAGAAGTTTCCTACTCGACTTCATGCATTATCTTGGCACTGAAGTCGGCGACGAAGTTTGCTAGTACTTGTGACTTTATCGCCGTTCGCGGCTGATATGTGATATCGTGCTCGCTCAGTTCGATGGCCCATTTGGCCAGTCTCCCAGATAGTTCGGGCTTATGTAGAATGCTTCTTAAGGGGAAGGTCATGACTACCAATATGGGGTGACACTGGAAATAGGGTCTAAGCTTTCGTGCAGCTATGACCAATGCCAGAGCCAACTTTTCGAGGTGGGGCACCTCGTTTCGTCATCGACCAGGGTCTTGATAATATATTGAATTGTAGATTGCGTACCTTCGTTTTCACGGACCAGCATTGCACTTACCGCTACTTCTGATACGGCCAAGTATATTAGAAGGCGTTCGCCGGGTTCTGCCTTGGCGAGTTGTGGAGGCGAGGACAAATATGCCTTTAGTTCCCTTAAGGCCTCGATGCATTTTGATTTCCACTGGAGCCCGTTGTCTTTCTTGAGTACGTTGAAAATTTTGTGGCATCTATTAGCACTTCAGGTATTCCTTCGATAGCTTTGATATGGTCGGGGTTAACTGTGATGCCTCTTTGTGACACCAGGTAGTCGAGGAACTTTCCTGAGGTTACGCTGAAAGCACACTTTTCGGGGTTTAGCTTCATACCGTACTGCCTTAGTATATCGAACGCCTCTTTCAGGTGGTCGATATTATCTTCTTTCCTTTTGGATTTGACAAACATATCATCTATATATACTTCCATTGTTTTGCCGAGTTGGTCCTTAAACTGTTATTATACTGTATTTTTGTAAAATAATTTCGGAAAAAATAAAATAACATAAACAGAAATATAAATAAAACAAAGTTAATCCGAGCCCACTGAATTCACAGTGTTTCCTTAAGGAATTTAATCCCCTCCTAGTATCCAAGGTTATGGATTATTTCCTCCCAGGATATAACGAATTACACACTGGTGTAGTGGTACTTCAAACCCCAGTGTTTCAGCGAACACAAAGTTCGGTAGCAAATCACACTTACTGTTGCTTTCTTTGAAGTTAACAAATATGCAGAAGAAATGAGGAGAACTCAGAAATTCGTATGGAAAATCTGAGAGAATGGACTTGTATTTATAACCAATGTTAGGCTGAAAACTGAAGAGGTGCAACTCTTCAGAATAGTTGTTTATGCAATGGCCATAGCATAAATGCCATAATTTAAATGGCTATTTACTCAATAATAAACCGGGAGAATTGAAGAGGGAGGTTAAATTTTAGTTACAAAACTGAAAAACGGAAAACTAATAACGGAATTGGATTTGATATTAATATTATGTTATTAAAACGGATATTTAATAACATTTCTGTTAATATTTACTATTAACAAATCCAAATCCAAATTCGAATCCAAAATCCGAAGCCGAAGCCGAAGCCGAGCCGAGCCGAGCGAGCGACGACGACGACGGCGCGAGACTTGCCTTCTTCTCAACTCTTTAAGAGCTAGAAGAAGAGCAATTTCTTATATACCCATTAAAACCCTCTTCCTCTTCCAATATGGGACAATGTACCTTCATCTAGGAGGGAATCTCAAATGAAACTCAAATATTTCATTTTCCCTCCATTTCCCATTCACCCTCTTTTAAGCTACATTAAGCTTAATAACCCAACATAAACATCTTGGGAACCAGCCTTTGATAGGTTGCTCCTGCGTTTTTCAACCCAAATGGAATGACTCTATAGTAGTACGTCCCCTGATGAGTTATGAAAGTGGTCTTTTCCTGTTCCTCCTACTCCATGAGGATTTGGTTGTATCCCGAATAGGCGTCTAGGAAGCTTAGCAGCTCGTGTCCTACCGTTGCGTCGATGATCATTTTTTTTCTTTACCATGACTATGTTGGCGACCCATTGAGGGTATTTTGACTCTCTGATGGAGCCGTTGGCGAGTAGTTTCTCCACCTCTTCGCGCACGGCCTCGTTGATTGTGGCATTAAATTTTCTTCTCATTTGTCGCACTGGTGGGTAGAATGGATATACATTCAATTTTTGCGTGTCGATGTCTTTTGGGATGCCTAGCATATCTTCATGGGAGAAAGCAAATAGATCTGCAATGTTAGTTAAAAATTTATGAAGTTTACCTGGTTCAAAGAGTTTATGGCCGATGTACGTCTTTTTGTTGAGGTTGTTTTTGTCTATTTGGACGGGGTCGAGGTCTTCTACTGTTGACCCCGTGGCCTCCACGATGTCGGGGTCCTTGATGACATCTTTTTGTTCATCGGGTTTGGGTCTGGACTTCGGTAATTGCTATGCTTCCGAGCCAGTTACTTTTTACTGTTGAGTGTACGTACAGTCTTGGGCGATGCGATAGCATTCTTTGGCCGTGCGCTGTTCGCCTCTAATGTTGAATATCCCCCACGGAGTAGGGAACTTGATTACTTTATACAAGCTGGGTGGGATGGCTCTCATGGCGTGTATCCAAGGTCGCCCTATGATGGTGTTGTAAGTTATGTCCTGGTTCATGATGTGGAACTTTGTCTCTAGTGTGACGCCCCCGGCCATGACGGGTAACGTTATTTCTCCTAAGGTTCGCTCAACTGCATTGTTAAAACTTGTCAGTGTTATGCAGCGTGGTACTACCTTGTCCAACGAGAACTCGGGGGTGGATAATACATGCGCCGCTTCCATCGTCTACCATTATTCTTTTTACATCAGTGTCTAAAATCTGTATGGTAGTGACAAGAGCATCAAAGTGAGGAAACGTCAAATCGTGGGTATCTGACTTATCGAAGATGATACTATCTTCGAGGTCATCATACCGTTCATAGGTGATCGACCGCTTCAGTTTATGCGTGGTGGTGAACTTCACATGGTTGATTGCGGCTTCGTCGCCTCCGTCGATGATCATTTGGATGGTGAGGGAGGGGGAGGGTGGCTTTGGGGGACCTTGGTGTTCTCGTCCGCGGCCGAGTTGGCTCTTCCCCAGTCGCTCATCAGTTCTTTTAGGTGTCCTTGGTTGAGCATGTTCACCACTTCTTGTCGCAAAACTATGCAGTCCTTGGTCTTGTGACCTCGCTCCTAGTGGAGCTCACATAGGGCGTTCAACTTTCTTGTGCTTGGGTCGGACTTTATTTTTTGCGGCCACTTTACCTTCGGGCCGAGTTTCTCCAGTGCGTACACAATTTCTGAAGGGGAAACAAAGAAATTGTGAGTGGATAAGAGTGGAGGCATGCCTCTTTCGTTTAATTGAGTCCCTGTGTTTGTCCTAGACGACCCTTCTGTATGGCGAGGAGATGGTGGGATAGGCGTTCTGAAGTATGGTTGATGCATGTCCCGGTTGGGACGTGGACCTGAGTGATCTCTTCGGCTATCATTGCAGTGGTCTCTCCTCGACTCTGTTTGTACTGACGTTAGCCATTGGGTTGGGCCATTGAGGTTGTCCTCGCCCGCTCTTACCTCCACGCAATAAGCGTTGTGAATTTCTTCCCAAGTGGTGGGGGAATATTTCATGAGTCTGCTCAACAATTTTCTGGTCGCCCTAGACCCATTCCTGTTCAACCCATTCTGGAAAGCTGCCACAACCATTCCTTCAGATATATTTGGCAAGCTCATTCTAACTCTATTGAATTGGGAGGGGAAGTCCCTGAGTCCTTCGCCAGGCGACTGTCTAACGAAGAATATATCGTTAACTTTGGCCTCCGCCTTCTTCCCCTTCCTGGGCGGTTACAAACTTGTCGATCATTTCCTCGAACATTGTTATTGACGGTGTTGGTAGATATGAATACCATGTTAAGACTCCTCCCGTTAGGGTTTCGCCGAACTTCTTCAGCAATACCGACGGTACCTGTTCCTTTGAGAGGTCGTTACCCTTCACCGTTATGACGTAATGAATGATGTGATCTTCAGGGTCTGTTCTGTCGTTATATATTCTCAAATAAGGTGGCATTTTGAAGGTTTTGGGTATGGCATACGAGGCTGCCTCTTAGCTATATGGCTATTCGACGAACCGGCCGACGTCCCGTTTAGGCAGAAGTTTTGGGGCGCCTAGTATCTTGTCGACCCTTTATTGATGCTCTTTCATCTGGTCTCGGAGTTCTTTGTTTTCATTTTCCATTTCTTCCATCTTCTTCAGTATGGATACGAGCGCGTCACTGCCTACATCAACGGTAGTGTTAGTATTACCTGTTGGGCGGGGGGCGGGTTGCTCGTTAATGACTGTTGTAGCATCCGCTTGTGCAGTGTTTTGACTTGCTCCCTGAGAAGGTTTGTGGAGGTAGTTGCTTAGTGTGCTTGTCATCCATGCTTCCAGTATCTTTTTCACCGATGGTGGTGCTTCTTCGGTTGTGGACGTGGAAGCCCCCCTTTCTCGCACTACGGTTACACTTCCATGAGAGGGAGGTGAGCCACTTCGCCCTGGTGTAACGTTTTACATTTCCTCGCCTTCTCCATCCGCCTCGTTGATGGTATTCATGAGGTTGGTAGTGACATCTGCTATGGCTTTTAGCCTTTCTTCTCTTTTTCCTTCCATTGTTAGTTCGTGCGAACGAAAAAAGATAACTGTTGTACGTGTGTTTCTTTGAGATCTAGCAGAAACTAAAGATTATAACTAGAAAGTCCCCACAGACGGCGCCAAATTATTTATCAAAAAAGTATTAAAATGTTTCTTTAAACGAATTGATAAATAAGATAAGGGTTGAATCCTAGTTAAATTTAATGAGCGCTAGATCTGGAAGTTTGATAAGTAAGCGAGATTAAATTATGCGCCGCAATAGTAAATATAAACCAATCGTATACAATGATTATCGATGAATGTTCCAAGAGGTGTATAGAATAAATGCATGCAATGACAATAAATATAATAAAGAGGAATGTATCACCCAAATGTTGAATAACTTGGGCGAATGTTCTCCCTGTCAGCGACGTGGATGATATAAAATGTGAATGAACACAAGATTCTTGGATCTTGTGAACGGAAAGGTATTTTAGGATCAAAGAATCAGTGAAAAAGACAAGCTTTGTATATTCTTTGTAGTCAACTTTACAAATGTGTTTTTCTCAGAAGGTTCAAGATCCACTTTTTGTTCTTTTTCTCTTCCTATTTATGGGGAACATTCTTTGAAAACCCTAAAATAAATACAACCAAAGGAATATTCCCTCTTCCTACCCTAAACTCATCTTACCGTTGCTTTCTTGCTATCTCTACCCGACCACGGCGTTAGCTCTCCTGAGAAGAACTCTTCGTCACTAAACCATAATAGGCTTAGACTTCGACCACGACTAATAAGACTATCAAGTCAAATTTTGACCAATACAGAGAACGAAACGGGACATAGACATTTTGAAATGAAAAATGTTTTGTCAATTTTTTCGGATCCGGCTCCCCTCCATTACAGGATCTCCAATTTCAGCATTGGAGGTCTAATTTAATGACATGTGTCACTTTTCAAATCCAAAGGCCAAAATTTATTTAGACTAAACCATGATTAAACTACATTCTCTTACTGGGTTAGTATCTAAATTGGAAAGAGAATCAACAATCCGAAAATCTTGCTAGGAATTTCATTTTGATTGGGAAAATATTTTCTTATAAATGGAAACGATTCTTTGGCTCCAGAATGAAGAAAAACAAAAGATTAAACCATTTACAAACAACATCAACAACAACAACAACAACAACACAAAATTGCAAGGAGAAAAATGAAATATGTGGTTGAGCAAAATATTATTGTGGGTAATGAGCGACGGCAACAAAACAGGTTCTGCTTCAGTCTTACACCTCTTGATATTTCTGTAGTGTTAAATTAAACCTCTTATTATTTTTGTAGTGTCAAATTGCCATGTTAAAATATGTCTACGATGTGTTTGATAAAATGTCTCAACTGAACGTTTTGAGAATAAAGTAGGAAACCAATATTTAACAATGTGAGAAACTGTATTCCTTAAACACACATAGCAAGCTGAATAATTAAGATTAAAAATTGTTTCACAAAATGCTGATTGAGAAGAACATATTTCTTCCTAGTGGCTATGCCTACTTTCAAACACAAAAGGCAACATGTTAGCAGTTTACTTTACATTTATCACTTGAAAATTAGACTCTATTCAACCTTTTATAGACGCTAATCTTAGTTTAGAAGTGATAAAGTTCTAAAAAGCTAAAAGTTATGAATAACTTTTGTCATATTTATATCTTTTATAATGTAGATTTATGGAGATATCTAGTGACTCTGAAAGTGGATGTAACGTGTCAATAAAACTTGGCATGGAATTTGATTCAAATGAGCATGCATATGATTGTTACAATGAATACGCAGCTGCAATCGGTTTTAGTGTTAGGAAAGAATATCCAAATAAAAACAAAGTACACGGGTATGTGACTTCAAGAAAATTAACATGTTATAAAGAAGAGGTAAAGACAAACGGTATCCTACTGTTCAAAAACATAGAAAGGAAACTAGAATCGGTTGCTTGGCTCATGTTATTGTTAGTCGTCAATCAAATGGGAGGTTTCGCATCAGTTCATTCGAAGAGAAACATAACCACCCTCTTGTTCCTCCATCTTTAGTTCATATGTTGCCATCACAAAGAAATATAAAAATGGCTCAAGCATATGAAATTGACTTATTAGACGATTCGGGGATACGTCCTAAAACTTCATTTGATTATGCTGCTCGTCAAGTGGGAGGACAATCTTTTCTAGGCTACACTAAGAGAGATCATAAGAATTATTTTCGTGACAAAAGAACAGATAGTTTGAAACATGGAGTGGCTCGTAGCTTGGTGAATTATTTTGAGAAACGAACTCTAGAAGATCTTTCTTTTCGATTTTCTTTAAAATTAGATGATGAAGTTTTGATAACTAATATATTCTAGGCTGATGGAAAGATGATATTTCTATTAAATTCTTTTAGGGAGCTCATCACCAAAACCAGTTTTCGCTGCTCTTTATCTCCACAAGTTTGCAACCATTCGTATCAATGACGTGCCGATCTCAAATTAACATGTGTACTTAGTACTTACTTAATTTGATGCTCTCCCCGGACAAGGCATTAATATATTAGGTTTTTTGTATTCAAATTAGGCAAGTTGGCCATGTACATGGGAGAAGTCCTCGTTGGATATCGCACTCACTCGATTAAATTTAAAATGTCACGTTGTGATATACGAAATGAGGAGGCCGCCATTATAAAGTTTCACTGCCAAGGTCACACGGAACTTAAGAAACAATTGGGTCCTATTTTTCTTATAGTTATACTCTTTTGTCTCAATTAATTTGATGATGTCTGATTAGATACGAAGTTTAAGAATTGAAAAAATACTCTCGCCATTCATTTTTACTTGTTCACTATATGAAATATTTTCACTTTTACTTGTCCACTATACTAAATCAAGAGAAAGAAATATTTTTTTTTTCTGTTTTACCCTTATCATTAAAGACAAAGAAAGCAAAGGATTACATTTCAAACAAGAAATTAAAGAAGGCAAACAAAAATTTAACTGGCTTCAAGGAAGGAATTGGAGGCGAAAGGTTTACTCGTTTCAGCATCTGGACGCTGCGGTCGCGGGATTTTCCTACTTTGTTCGAAACAAGGTTATTTCGCCCTACACGGCCCCAACTCGTGTAAAAGGGGTTCTAAACCTAATTTCGAAGGGCTCGAACATACTTTGAAGGAGAATTCACGTGGGGGAACACACGATACACTTGGAGGAGGCTTCTAACTAGTTTTTCTTCTCTTCTCTTCTCTTCTTTTAGTTTCATAGTTTATTAATTCTAGAGTTTTGGGTGTTGCATGAATGTTGTAGTTTAAAGCTTGAATTGTTCTTGTTATTTTATCATATTGGTTTATTTATTCAATCTTGCGCTTAATTATTTGATTGCTCGATCACTAATTGAATACTATCTACGAATCTAACATTGAACTCTAGAGAGGAAATTTTAGATTGCAAATAAGATTGAATAGAGCAGGATCTTGAACTAGAGCATCAGGAACGGATTTGCGGTTAGGATATGAATATAACTAATCACCTTGCTTGATTATTATACGGGAATTATTAGCGTGTTCTTGTTAATTCTGATTCCATAGGAATATAGGCGTTAGGCTAGCTTGAATAGGCGAGTAGTACTTCGGGAGAAGGCTACGAGCAATATTAACCTTGTTAATCAATAAACCAGATAAATTAATTAGGCGATTTAAGTGCACATATGTTGGAATTTGTATGTCCAGTACTATGGATCTTAGAGTCGCTCCATAGTCATTTTTATTGTCATAAGTATTCTTCTATTGACATAAACTTGTGACTCGTATTAGATTTTCTTATCGTATTTTTGGAGATGTAGTATTATTGTGTTGGAAATACTTCGTTGATGAGGATTATAATTTGTTTTGGTGATATTGGTTGATTGCGTTGTTGATTCTAAGACATGTTTATTTTGGATGGTCCTAAAATAAGGAAAACTATGTCCGATTTTTCGTAAAATATTGATGAGACTTACTTAGTGGTACCTGCTCCTAAGTGTGGATCATGATCCTAAATTAGATCGTGACATTGCAACAACTTAGTACCAGCTTACTATTATGAGTTATTATATTGCCCATTTTTAATTGATATGGTATTGTTAGTTCCTTTAAGCAATCATAGAGAAACTATCGTTTTCATCTTGATATGTAATAAGATTCAATGTTTAACCTCATCGAAGCATTTTTGTATTCAAGTTTCCTCTTCTCAAACAACAATTTGCCTTTTCGTTAATTTTTTTCTTTTACTTCTTCTTCACATTAACTTCAATCAATTTTTTTTTATCAATGCAACCAATTTCCTACTACAAAAAAAAGAAGAAGTTAATACCTATGAAAATAAAATCTCGTTTGAAAGAATTTAGAATTTTGGGGGAAAAAGTTTAACCATTTGGAGATTTGATTCATGAAAGAATAATAAAAATAAAAAAATCCGTGAATAATTTTATTTGTTGGTATCGTATCTCACTATCCCTGTAAGTAAAAGATTCTACATTTAAAGAAAGGCTAAATTATAAGAATATTTGGTTTTAACCATAGTTTAGGGAGTGAGTTAATCTTCACCTTTGGATTTGAAAAATGACACATGTCATTAAATTAGACATCCACTGTTGAGATTGGAGAGATCCTGTAATTGTAATGGAGGGGAGCCGGATCCCAATTTTCCAATTGATTTTATAATAGCAAACTACAATTGCGCCAGATCAGATTCTTTTTTTTTCCAAATTATCTAAAAAAGTCTAGAAAAGAATGATGACACAACTCCCTCGGGCCACAGCCGCCGCCGACAGCGACAGCTGGACTAGCCGGCGGCCACCAACTACCAGTCCACTTTCCCTGATTGTGACGAAAATATCCTTATGACATTGAACACCCAATAAAAGAATAAATACGAGCAACAAGAAAATGAACTAGTGCAACTAGGGGTGGGCATAAAATCCGAAAAATCGAATTCCGAATCGAACCGAATTAATTCGGTATTTCGGGTTCGGTTATTTCGGTATTAATTTTTCGGTATTTCGGTATTTCGGTTCGATTTTCGGTATTACAATTTTAAAAATTCGGTATACCGAATATACCGAATATACCGACATTTTAAGTATATATTTTTTTGGACCCTACCTATACTAACACACCTAGTGTCCAACCCAATGTAATTCCCATTTCCCGTCGCCCCAAGCCCAGCCCAATGTAATTCCTAGTTGGTACTTCTTGTGCTTGTTCTAGACTGCTGTGAATCATAGTGAATGTGATGTAGCGTTTGTAGCGTTTATAGAGTTGTTTCTAAATGCAACAGCCTTTGTAGCGTTTTAAGGCATTTTGGGTGTTAGTTCACTTTCTATTATGTTTTAGCTTTAGTAATTACTGCATCTTCTTAATTATTATCGTTTGTTCCTGCCAAAAGATATTTTCTACTCTATGTGCTCTTTTGGCGAAGGGTATAAAGAGGACATTTGCGTTGATATTCATAAACCGAATACTTTACCGAAACCGTACCGAACCAAAATAATAAATACCGAACCGTACCGAACTAATTTGGTACGGTATTTGGTATACACAATTGATAAACCGAATACCGAACCAAAATTCTTAAATACCAAACCGAAATACCGAATGCCCACCCCTAAGCGCAACTACTAGCGAATATGAGTTAAACTCTCATGATCGTATTTTTTCAATGACATTATGACAGTAATACCCCCCTCAAAAGTATCCAATGCACCTTTTCTTCAAGATTGAGTTAGTACAATCAACAATGTGTGTGTTCTCGAAAATCTGTAGCTTTAATCTACTTTTAAAGAAAACTAAAATAGTTAATATTGGAATAAAACATCTATTGATCAAATATGCTTCATCCCTCCCATTTTATGTGATCAATATGTTATTATTTGGGGTGTTAAATAGTTCGTCATTGATTACGAATTTTTCAAACTTTTTTGAGATATTTTAAATCATTAGCTATATTGGCGTGTAATACTTTTCATGTAGTTTTATAAATATGTAGAGTTTATATTAAAAAAAAGGTCAAAGATCTCTTTTTAGTGCATGACGAAAACTATTTACGTATGGTACCCGCAAAAGTATATAAAATTTATATATTGATTGTATATAACATATAAAAATGTATATATATACCAAAAAACGAAAAAAAAATTAGCTATTATTTTGAATGCTGTTACACAATACTGCTCCTGTTCCAATTTATGTGAACTTATTTGATCGAGAACAGAGTTTAAGAAAAAATGAAAACTTTTGAAATTTGTAATCCTAAACAAGTCAAAAATGAGTTTAGAGTATTGGTGTGGTCATAAAAGTTTCTTATTAATGGTAAAATTGAAAATTTAAGTTTAATGTCATTATTTTTTAAACGGATAAAAAAGGAAATAAGTTCTAAGTATCATTTTCCCTTGGAAATAGGAAGAAGCTACACTCGAATTTACATCAAAATCAAGTTTGTTTGACCTTTATATTCCAAATCCATTCGCATAAATATGTATAAAAATTCGTATAATTAACTATAACTAGTTCGAAATTGAAACATAGCAAAATTTGAGGTGAGAGCACCTGATGAATGTTTAGATCAATCCAATAGAAACTTATAGCTTGTTTGGCCAATTTTTTGTTTTTGGCCAAAAATATTTTTGGCCAAAAATTGAGGTGTTTGGCCAAGCTTTTGAATAGAAAAAAAAGTATTTTTGAGGAGAAGCAGAAGTAGCTTTGGAGAAGCAGAAAAAAGTAGTTTCTCTCCCAGAGCATTTTTCTGAAAAACACTTTTAAGAAAAATACACTTAGAAGCAATTTTTAAAAGTTTGGTCAAACACTAATTACTGTTTAAAAGTGTTTTTCAAATTAATTAGCCAAACACAAACTATTTCTCACCAAAGTACTTTTTTTAAAAGTCGTTTTGAGAAAAAAAAAAGTAGTTTTGAGAAAAAAACCTCTCAAAATAAGCTGATTTTAGAAGTTTGGTCAAACGGGCTATTACTCATATACAATCAATATCACTACTGTCTAGTGGCATTTCAGGAAATTACATGAAGTTTCATACTGTTCCGTACATGCCGTCGGCTTGTCGACAATATTTACTACGTCCGTACAACAGTTTACCCTTCACTATTTACGTAAAAACCATCAAAAGCAAACGTTAAAAACAAAATCAAACACCAAAAAGAAAAAAAGGACAACCACAACGAAAGATTTGACGAACAATATAGATCTAACCAAACACGGCGTTACTGTTAACATCAGTCGCCGGAATCATCATCGCCGCCGAAGATAGAAACACGGTTGTAGAGAAGGAACAATATAAGGGCAAGAAACAGCGCAACGCCAACGGGGGACCCACTAACACGGTGAATAGAGTTCGGTTCGCCGGTAGAGAAAATGCTAGAGATGAATGAACCACTGTCGGAGGAAAGAAACTGTATAGTGAGGAGAAGGATAATGGGCAGCAGGAGAAGACCAACCGGAGTAAGAAGGTCGGAGATGAAGTCAGTAATGGCTTCGCCATTTTCTCCGAGCAGTGTTGGTACTAGCATGACTATTACTACCACCACTGCTAAGAGAACGCCGTGCGGCGGTCCACGGTGTTGTTGTTCTTCTATCATTGTGTTGTTGAATGAGAGGAAAGAAAGAAGTAAGCAGTGAATGAATGAGTGAATGTGAGTGAACAGCTTTTGGTATGATATTGTTTACCCTACTACTCTTTTTTTTAGCTTTTGCATTTGTGCTTTTTGTATGGTGTTTAATTACCCTTCTCTTCTTTTTGATAAAGAGAAAATTAATGAGTAGATGGGACTTTTTCGTATTGTAACATGCACCTACGCGCTTATCAATCTCTTTTCATGGATCTCGTTTTTGTAGCTCGATAATGTTGACATTCAAACACTGCTAATACAACAAATATTTTGTTGGATATGGCGTAAACATAAACGTAATTTATACCAGTATCTTGAACATGTTAATTTTACATAAAATTATTACAGAAAAATATACTTAAATCGTAAGTCATTATCACGAAGTGGATACGTTAGTTGGAATTGATTTCTCGCCCTTTGCCCTAGCTTTGGTTATCACCGTCTTTAGTGGTGGAAGATGCAAAAAAAATACAATAACCCTAATGGGGAAAGAACCAATTTGCAGAAGTTCTCATTTAATCCGATACGTCCATCAAGCAACCGATCGGACATATGAGATTTGATCAATAATTAAATATTAATTATGGGCTTTAAACATATTGGGCCACGTACACGTCGAGAAAAAAAAGGGGTTTTTGCGTGGTGTGACAATGTATCCACACAATTGACATTAAATAGCCCTAGTTATAGATATTGACATCAAATAGCCCACAAATGTATATTACTACAATAATATGTATATCAAAATGTATATCACAACTTTATTTTTCTTCTTTTTTATATATAAAAATATATATTAAAATTTTGTTTTCCTTCTTTATTATCTAAAATATAAAATGATAAATAGAATTATTTAAAATTTATTTTTATCTCTATATCAATGTATATCATAACGAGAATAATTGTATTATTTATATATCACAGTGTATAACACATCAAATAATGTGTATACCAAATATATATTACAAGTTTATTTTATTCTTAGTGTATATCAAAATGTATATAATTTTTTTTTTGCATATCAAAATGTAAATAAAAGATATATTTTTTCTTTGTATATTCCAGTGTGTAACACATAGTTTCTTTATACACTAATATATTTTCTAGAGATATAATGATATACAAAATGAGAATTAGATATATTATTTGTATATCATTGTGTATCATATTATTAATGTGTATATCGACAAAATATATTAAAAGTTTTATTTTTGTACAACACATTTTAGATTGAAAGCTCAAGTTCAAGACGACTTCACACATGTATCTCTATTGTATCTCGTGTATATCTATGTACATCAGTGAAATTTCATGTATATCATGTGTATATACATTAAAAATTGTGTTATATATACGATATACAATGTGATATACATGGGCGTCCATAAACAAATTGTTTTGTATACACGATATACAAACTTATATACACAGATGTCCTTAAAATCCTGTCTGGATATACACTGATGTACACGATATACAACGTGATATACACATGCCGCAGTTGTATTTTTTGGTCTGATTTTTCACCTGAAACCAGTCTAATTCACTTATAATCTTAAATTTTGTATATAGCCTTATTTAGGTATTTTCAACCAATTTCAATCACACTTACTCGTTCAATCCAACAACAAAAAAAGAGAGAGAAGAAAAACAAAGTTGAAATATATTTTTCAATCTTAATTTTTGCTCCTGATTTTATCTTATGTGAGATCAACCTTACCTTTTCATCCCACTAAGATATAGAAGAAGAAATATAATGAGAGAAAGGGGGAGGGAATCCAAAAGAAGCGAGTAGTTTTTTTTAGAGAGAATATATAAGAGAGTAGTTTTTTTAGAATTTGGCTATATAATGCCAATTGTTTGGGGCTATCTTTGCCAAACCTAGTGTAAGGCTAAAAAATTGCCAATTCCTACTATGTGTTGTTATAGGATGCCAATTTTTTTTTAAAAAACTTACATTCTCCCACTTGGCCCAATAATAACATAATATTAATATTTAATAATATAAACATTAGTTGCGCATAAACAAATCTATTCTATAATGTCCATCATAAATACCATAATACGATAAACTACTAAATGCGAGTTAAGGCGGTTATATATACTCTCTTCCATATACTACAACATTATCAACTCATCGTACCATGTCCATAAGCTATAAAATATTATAGTCCACAATAATTTCTTATTGAGATTTATCCTGTAATATCTCAAAACAATAACGTGTGCATCACTATGAGAAACAAGAAATCATTAATATATATATATATATATATATATATATATATATATATATATATATATATATATATATATATAAGACACACATAAATGCGCTCAGAGTGACAAA
>ML280640.1:55487-115042 GCA_005239495.1 Nicotiana undulata
ATATATATATATATATATCAGAAACACATAAATGAGCTCAGAGTGTCAAAACATCATAAATACATTAGTCATAAATACAGCCAAGACCCATTCTATGTGCATGTCCTTTGAATATTTGGTTGTAAACCTTTTGTTAACGAATCTGCAATCATGAAATCAGTTCTAATATGCTCAAGTGACACTCTTTGTTTATGAACTTCCTCCTTAAGGTAAAGTACTTTAATTTCATATGCTTGGCACATTTGGAGTACATATCGTTTTTTGAGAAGAATACTGCTGCAGAATTATCACAGTAAATTTTCAGTGGCTTGGTAATGGTGTTGACAACCCCAAGTCCTGAAATAAAGTTTCGCAACCATAATACATGAATTGTGGCTTCAAAACACGCCACAAATTCTGCTTCCATCGTGGATGGAGCAATGACAAACTGCTTGACACCCTTCCATGATATTGTTCCTTCAGCCAATTGGAACAAATAACCAAACATGGACTTTCTAGTGTCAATACATCCAGCAAAATCTGAATCCGAGTATCCAACAACTTCCAAATGCTTGAATCTCCTATACATGAGCATGTAATCCTTCGTTCCTTTCAGCTACCTCAAAACTTTCTTTGCAGCTTTCCAGTGATCAATTCCTGGGTTACTCTGATATCTTCCCAACATTCCGTCCGCAAAACTAATATCCGGTCTTGTGCAAGTCTGAGCATACATCATACTACCAACAATTGAAGAGTAAGGAATTGATTCCATTTATTTCCGTTCTACATCATTTTTAGGGCATTGCATGAGACTAAATTTATACCCTTTTTGAATTAGAACAATTCATGTTGAACATTTTTTCATGTCAAATCTCTCTAGAACTCTTTCGATATAGCCTTTTTGAGACAATCCTAATAATTCTTGTGATCTATCACGGAATATTTATATTACTATCACATAGGATGCCTCACCTGTATCTTTCATTTCAAAATTTTTAGAGAGAAAATCTTTAGTCTCACGCAATATGCCTAAATCATTAGCAGCAAGTAGATTATCATCAACATATAAGACTAAAAATATAAACTTGCTTCCACTGATCTTTTGGTATATACACCGATTCACAGTATTTTCCACAAATTCAAAAGAAGTTATGGTATTATTAAACTTTATATACCATTGTCGTGAGGCTTGTTTAAGTCCATATATTGACTTCTTCAGTTTACACACCATTTGACATTTTCCTTTAGTTTCGAAACCCTTTGGTTGGTCCATATAAACTTCTTCCTCGAGATCTCCATTAAGAAATGTGGTTTTCATATCCATTTGGTGTAAATCTAAATCATAATGAGCTACCAAAACTATAACAATTCTTAACGAGTCTTTCTTTGAGACCGGTTAAAATGTCTCTTTATAATCAATGCCTCTTTTTTGAGTATAACCATTGGCAACAAGTCTGTCTTTATATCGTTCAATATTGCCATTTGAATCGCGTTTGGTCTTAAAGACACATACACCCGATTCTTTTAGAACTTTCTGGCAATTCAACGAAATTTCAGACTTTATTGTATTCCATGGATTTTAACTCTTTCTTTATGGAATCAATCCATTTGTCAGACTCATTGCTTTCTATGGCTTGTGAAAATGAAACCGGATCCTTATTAAGACCAATGTCAAAGTCCGACTCTTTCAAATAAACCACGTAATCATCTGAAATGGCCGATTTTCTAACTCTTTGAGATTTTTTTAATGGCATTTCTTGTGTTTCATTTGTGTCATATGTTTGTGAGTTAGTTTATCATGAAGTGTTTCATCCAAAAGTTGCTCGGTGTTGTCAAAGTGTTCTTCAACAACTAGAACAATTTTGTATTTGTGTGGAAGTAGACAGATTCGTGGGTAACGAAATATTGACCATCGCCTCTTTTATTTTCATACTTTATTTTTCAACACTCCCACTAACTTCACCATTCTCAATGAATCTTGCATTATCAGTTTCAACAATTCTCGAACTATGGTCTGGACAGTAAAACACATACCCTTTAGATTTCTCTGGGTAACCAATAAAGTAACCACTTACTGTTCGAGAATGTAATTTCTTTTCTTGTGGATTATAAACTCTATCTTCCGCTGGGCAATCCCAAACATGCACGTGCCTTAAACTAGGTTTCCTTCCTGAACACAGTTCAAAAGGGGTCTTTGGAACTGCTTTACTAGGAACCCTGTTTAATGAATATATATCGGTTTTAAGATCATACATCCATAATGATTTGGGTAATATGAGGAATTACTCATCATGCTCCTAACCATATCCATAAGTGTTCGATAACGCCTTTCTCCAACATTATTTTGTTGAGGTGTTCCTAGCATAGTATACTGTGCACATATCCCATGTTCCTCGAGGAACTTTGCAATTGGACCTGGACATTGTCCTGATTCATTATATTTTCTATAATATTCACTACCTCTATCTGACCTAATAATTTTCACCTTTTTATCTAATTGCCTTTCAACCTCATTAACAAACACCTTGAAAGTATCTATTGCTTGAGATTTTTCTTTCAGTAAATAGATGTATCCATAATGTGAAAAATTATTGATAAAAGTGATAAAATATTTTCCTCCACCAAAAGATGGAACATCAAAAGGTCCACAAATATCGGTATATATAATTTCAAGAAGCTGGGTGCTTCTTGTGGCACCTTTCTTACTATGACTGGTTTGCTTTCCCTTAATGCAATCCAAACATAGAGTAAGGTTAGTAAAATTTAGATTCGAAAGAATATTATTCTTTACTAACCTTTCTAACCTTTCTTTGGATATATGGCTCAAACGTCTATGCCACAAGTAAGCAGAACTTTCATCTAGTGAAATACATTTAATTCCAGCATTATGTTGAACAGTAAGAAGAGATTCAGAAAAACCAATATCGATTTCAATTAATATAAACCATCACTAAGAAAATCAAAACCATAAAAAATAACATTCTTATATAAATTGAAACATCCATTTTAAACTTTAAATCAAATCCAGAAACATCAAGTCTTGAAAGACAAATCAAATTCCTTGAAACTGAAGGTACAATAAAGAGCTTGTAATAGATCAAGATGACGTCCAGTCTCTATGATCAAATGATAAGTCTCTATGCCTTCAATTGGAGCTTTCATACGATTTCCCATGAACAAGAGATTCTTATTTGGATTTGTAGTTTGGATCGTAAGTAATCCCTGCAACGTAGTAGATACATGAGTAGTTGCACCAGAATCAAGACACCAAATATTATTAGGAACCTCTACTAAATTTTATTCGAAACATACAAAAGCACTAGTTCTACCTTTCTTTTCGAACCAAGCTTTACGTTTCAGGAAATCTTTCTGATAGTGTCCTTCCTTGTTACAGAAACGACACAAATATGCCTTATGTTCCTACTTAGCATCATGTGGAGCTTTAGCAGGTGCTTTCTTCTTATTGAACTTGTTGGCCTTCACTTTAAGTCCTTTACAAGCTCCTTGACCCATGAGGTTAATTGAATGACTCCCTTGTTTCTTAAGTCTTGACTCCTCCTGAGTAAGCATACTGGACAACTCACTAACATTCCACTTATCCTTAATAGTGTTATAGTTAATTTGAAAAGGTCCATACTCAGGAGGCAACGAGTTTAGAATAAACTGAACCAAGAAGGAGTCATCAACTTTCATCCCCAAGGTCTGAAGTCTTGCTGCAATGTTAGTCATCTCAATGATATGATTTTGCATACTACACGACCCATCAAACTTCATGGTCGTGAGTTCAACCATTAGTGTACCAGCGAGAGACTTATCTGCAGAACGAAAACGTTCTTCCACAAACTTCAGGTATTCCCTGGAACTTTCTGTTTGTGGGATAATACTCTTAATGTTGTTGCAATACTCATCCACATAAACATAAGGCTCATCCTGTTAGAGCGTTCCCAAGCTTTTTGGAAAGACTTCTCATCCGCATTGCTCGTATCAGTAATGGCAGCGGGCTTATCATTCAGCAGAGCCAAGTCAAGATCCATTACACCTAAGTAGAATTGAACTTGTTCATGTCATTCAGAGAAGTTCAATCTATTGAACACAATAACAGACGAAGCATGCGAATGAAAAAGGATAGCTGCAAAATAGATAATACATGCTCACAAATCAATTGGATTCAGTAAAACAATAAACTTATATCGCAATTATCCTTTGGGTAAATACTACGACTCACTAATCATAATTTAAATGCCATTTAGTCTTTAATAGGCAATTAAATATTTTTAACCAAACACATATAACATCTTTGGACAGTCAACATATATTTGAATAAAGAATATTATTTTACCTTATCATATTCACTATTCATAGAATAATTGATACACCTTTGGGTAAATCCTTAAGTTCTAGCAATGGTGAAAATTAATTTATCCATTTATTTTCAATCATAGGAATTTCATTAATTTCATGGATAAACTATAATTTTATGTATGCTTAATTTCATTAACATACTAGTTTGGCCAGCTTGGCGACTAATAAACTATATAACATATGAGCACACATAAAAGAATATCTAAAGATTTTATGTACGTGAGTACTTTAAACAATCTAATTTGATCACTTTGGTGACTAACGAACTATATAAACATAAATTACATACATAAAATAAAAAACAAATGAGTTTATCAATTTAATGACCAAAATACATTATATGGCTAGAAACAAGAAACATTTTATGGCAAAGAATAGCTTAACAGCAAGCTAAAGCATAAGGGCAATTTGATCGGACAAAATAAGACTTATAACGAACATAAGTAATTCAACTTAACAAAATTACCCAATGAAATTCATTAATATATTGAAGGTCTCTTTCCGTTATTGCAGATACATAACTCTAGAACAAGCTAAAACAATTCATGACTCAAGTTTGTGAGATTCGACTTAATTGCTTAGTCCATATATAGAAGTAGAGTTCACATGAAAATTTTAATTTAACACATGACTTACATCATCAGAGGAATAAATTTAATGGGAATAAAACATAAAATTTCAAAACATAAAGTCCTTTGCATAACATATATAGTATGTGTATGTTACGAGACTAAAGAACTGCTCTCAAAATAATTTGGCCAAAATAGAATTAATAGGGTTATTCTATAGCCGCCATTCACATTATAATATGTTCACTTTTATATTTCATTCAAAGGATCTCCAATCACTTGGAGCAATTATATCATGTAGACTTCCTCAGTATACAAAAATAGAAGAACGTAAAAATTTGCAATATTTTTATGAAAATTATTAGTTCTAGTTCCAGTCTTGAATACCACATGTAAACATAAACTTAATTCATACTAGGATCTTAAACATGATAATCTTACATAAAATTATTACAGGAAAACATACATGAATCGTAAGTCATTATCATGAAGTGGAAGCGGTAGTTGGAATTGGTTTCTCGCCCCTTGCCCTAGCTTTCGTTACCGCCGTCTTTAGTGATGGAAGAGAGAAAAAAATAAATAAATACGGTAACCCTAATGAGTGGGGAGAGAATCAATTTATAGAGGTTCTCCTTAATCCGATACGTCCATCAAGTAACCGATCGGACGGATGAGATTTGATCATTAATTAAATATTAATTATAAGCCGTAAACCTATTGTTCCACATACACGTAGGAAAATGAAACTTACATATGGTTTATACAAATCACAATACAAAGTGTATAATTTAAAATTTTTGTTTATTTTTTAGCAGAATAAGAGGTTGTTCACTATCATGAGGTTTAATTTCTTCGTCCCATCCTAAGAGCTTTACTTGAAAAAACATACTTCTTTCCCCACTTAATTATGCCTTTAACATGGGATACCCAAAGAAACAACCAAAATCGGCCAAACTAATGCTTAATTAATACACGTTTACTACCTTGTACTCTAAACTATATGGTCATATTTGACGATCACAAACTGAAGGGAAAATGAATTTTAGTCAAGAATATCGATTTTCGGTTATTTTTTATTTTTCTAAATTCCGTATAATCATACAAAGGCAAGTTTAAATCATGATTGACAAGATTTTGTGAAGAATCATACTATTACAGACGCAAACATGATTTAGGTACTCAAGTCCGTTTTTCAACTTATATGAGATCAAGGCATATATAATTATACTATTTATTTGGTCTACACACTACTTACGGGAGTAATGAAACAATAAAGTATCTCAATAATTAAGAAGGCGTCAAGATTAAGGAAGGAAATCTCAAATCATTGCAAAATACGAAAATCAAGGAGTGGATTTATGATGTAGTTATTTCATAAAAGTTCACTAATCAACAATTTTTGCATAAGCTTTTGGTTTGGTGTTGTTATGAATGAGTGAATGTGAGTGAGCAGTTTGGTGTTTGCTTTTTTATGTTGAGCTAGCTTTTGGTTTGGTGTAGTTTACCCTACTCTTTTTGGTAAATGAGTAGATTGGACTTTTTGGTAAAACTATCCTCTATAACCCCTCAAAATTTTAATAGCCTATGTTTTTTCCCACTTACATGAAATGGCCCTTCGGCCCAAAGAAATTGCATCTAATAGCCTGAAATATTTCTTTTGTATATTTTTTGTATAGTAACAATCTATTTTATATATTTTTTGTATAGTGACAGTCTATTTTGTATATATTTTGTATAATGACAGTCTAGTGTATATAAATTATATAGTGGCAGCCTATTTAGTATATTGTTGTACGGTGGCAGTCTATTTTGTGTAGTGACAGTCTATTGTATATAAATTGTATAGTGACAGTCTATTTTATATATTTTTGTATAGTTGATAAGTACAGATTTTGACAGCTTATTTCCCTATTTTACATGAGTTTTAGCTCGAAAATGTTTAAATTCTGAGTGCGGACCGCATTCACTATTATGCGGACTGCATTCAACATAATTCTGAGTGCGGACCGCATAATTCTAGTGCGGCCACAGAAAAGAGGTTTAGAGAATTGGAAATTTTGAGAAACTAAAGTTGTGTGGACCGCACAAGTATTGTGCGGCCACATTCACTATTAGCAGACCACAGAGGAGTAGATTCAGAGAACCTCGAGTTGAAGATGTGCGGAACGCATATATATTGTGCGGGCGCACTCATAAATGTGTGGTCTGCAAAAGCAAGTCCAGATCCCAGTTCAAGCCAAGTCTGCGGCCACACTCAGAAATGTGCGGTACGCACAATTTGATGAAGTGCGGCCGCATCCCAACTTTGTGCAACCGCAGAAGGCCCAGTTGACCAGTCAAGCTCAGAGTGCGTACCGCACTCAGAATTATGCGGCCGCACAACCTCCGCGTGGGTATTTTTTTCAGATATTTTCAACTTAGTATAAATAGGACTTTTTGTCATTTTTAGGTGAAGTTTTGTTTTGTAAGAGCACCTGTGCCCTTTTTCTTTAATGCTTTAAGTAATTTTGTACTAGATTTGTCTCCAAACACTAGATTTTCATCTCATAATTAGTTATTATGGATTTTATCTTTATTTCTTCTATAATTTCTACAATTTTCATGAGTAGCTAAATTTCTAGCTAAGGTTGTGACTCAACCCTAGTGTTGGTATTTGATGGGTGTTTGAATTAGGGTTTATTTGTGCTAGAACTTAAGTATTAGTGGTTGCAAATACTGATTCATGCCTAATTGACTTAGTCTCAACTTGAGAATGAGAGACTAAGTCTAGAAAAACTTGGCTAACAAGAAATAGGGGTGAACTCAGGAAATTGATAGTCCTAATTAAAGGGTTGAATCTAGAGATAGTAAGACCCGACTTGAGTTATTATCACTTGTATTGTAGCATACCTATTTAGACTTAAGAAATCCAAACTGGGCAAAATTACTCAAACTACCGAGAGGTATAGAGTGAGTATGTGTGTGATTGCTATATTATAACCCCGACCAAACAAACTTGACCTAGATTTTACAACCTATTAGGTAACCACGTAGGTGGAAGTCACGACCCTTGGTCCTTTTTATCTTTTGAAAAACAACTCAAAACCAAAAATATTGTCTCTTAATTTTATACTTGCATTTGATAGAACAAAGTAGAAGTAAAGTACCAATCAATATTGTGGAAGTGTAATTTGAGTCAAAACATACAATTAAACTAGATATACACCTAATCCTATTTCTAACTCCTTGTGGATCCGATCCTGACCGTCGTTGGGTTTATTATTGCATTGACCGCCTCACTACTTAATTGTGGTGTGGGTTTGGCCGAGATCAATTTTCGTTGCCGTTGCCAGGTAGCTAAACGGATTTAACTATATCTAGGTTTTTGTGTGTTTCGTATTTCTTTCCTTCCGAGTCACTAATTTTTGTTTTGAACTGCTTATAGGTACGAAATGGCTCTCAACAACGAGCTCATCGGAAATGTGCTAGTGGGGGAGGAGGTAGATGATGATCAAGGATATGATATTCCTCTTGAACCTCAAGTAAATAGGCGAGGCCTCTTGCCTCATGATAATATCCCAAACCCTCCCCCACCTCCACCAAAAGTAGTGCACCGGGTGTTGCCGAACGAGGGCTATGCAAGTGCTATAGTCCCGCCCCGGGTTAGGGCGGGCAACTTCCAAATAACCAACGTGATATTTACACTACTTGAGCAACGAGGTTTCTTCACTGGAGCTTTAATCCAAAATGCTTACAAGCATCTCAAGGGGTTCGTCGATACTTGTTGGAGGAGCAAGCAAACAAATGTTTCTGAGGATGCATTGCGTTTGAGGCTATTTCCTTTTTCTCTACGAGGAAAGGCTTTGGACTGGTTAGAGAGATTACCCAATCATTCTATCCACACTTGGGATGAATAGGCCAAAAAATTCATTGCCAAAATCTTCTCTCCGGGGAACATGACTACACTAAGGGATGAAATTCTAGCGTTCAAGCAAGAGCCCAATGAGCCATTGTACGAGATTTGGGAAAGATATAGTACCGTGGTCAAATAATTCCCGAACAATGATATGACCTAGGCCATGATCCAACTGAATTTCTATAGGGGGGTCAACACAACAAATCAATGTGTGGTAAATCAACTCGCCGGGGGTAAGTTCATGAACACGACTTATTCTGAAGCATGTGAAATTTTGGATGAGATGGAGGATACCTCTTCGACATGGCAAAGTAGGGCCAATGTTCCTCAAGGTGACCCAAATGTTATTCACCTACACAAGGAGCTACATGATCACGGGCAAACTATTGTAGAGTTGACAACCACAATGAACCAATTGGCCACGGCTCAGCTTCAATAAGTTCAAGGGCCGAAACAAGTGAATGCTATGGAAGGGGTGAACATGATGGTGAACAAGAGACGACAAAGAGGTCAACAAGTACAAAACCTTCCGAAATAATTTGATCAAGATAATAGTGGGTATAATCAAGGCGATTCATATGATGAGCAAGAAGAAGAGGTGTAATATGTCAACAATTATCAAGGTCAAAGAAACAATGCTCCAAGTCAACAACAATGGAGATCACAAGGAAACAAAGGGAATTGGGACAACCAAGGCCACCAAGAAAATTAGAGTGGTGGCAACAACAATAACAACCAAGGCAATTGGGGTAATAATAATAATCAAGGCAATTGGAGTAATCAAGGGAAACAAGGAAATTGGGGAGGTAATAATCAAAGCAATTGGGGAGGCAACAAACAAGGCAATTGGGGAGGCAACAATCAAAGCAATTGGGGAGATAACAACAATCAAGGGGGTTGGAACAACAACAATCAAGGGAATCCGGGTCGGTCTTTCAAAGGCCCCCGATGTATCAACAATCAAACAACCTGCCTCCATATACGTCACAAGGTCCTAGTTCTTCCAATAGTGAAATGGGACATATTGAAAATATGTTTAAAATAATGATGGAAAAAAATGCCGACTCGAATGCTCAATTGGCCTCCCACAACACCTCTATCCGCAATTTGGAGGTTCAACTTGGCCAAATTTCTCAAGCTTTAAATACTCACCCTAAGGGGGCACTACCTAGTAATATGGTGGTGAACCCGAAGGGTGGGAACAATACGGGGCATGCAATGACCGTAACAACAAGAAGCAGAAGATGTGGAGTTTCAAGTACCTCAAATCAAAGAAAGAATGTGTATAATGATGTGTTGGTTCAAGAAGATGGCATGCCAAGCAATGGTATTCAAGCTAATGAAGAGGTGAGGATTGACATTGATGAAAGTGTGGAGGAGACACAAGAAGATTTGAACTCGTCTAGGGAGCACGTGATAGACATACCGGATCCGGTAGTGCAAAAGGCCAAGGCATCCTCCTCCATATCCTCAAAGACTCGCAAAGCAAAACAATGATAATAAATTCAAGAAATTTATTGATATGATGAAGAGTTTGTTCATAAATGTGTCTTTGGTTGAAGCCTTAGAACACATACCGGGATTTGCCAAGTTCATGAAGGACTTGGTAACAAAGAAGAGATAAATGAATTGTGAAACAATCAAAATGACACATCAAGTGAGTGCTATTGTGCACTCCATGGCTCCAAAGTTAGAAGATCCTGGTGCCTTCACAGTCCCGTGCACTATTGGGAGTGCCGATTTTACCAAAGCTTTATGTGATTTGGGGGTAAGCATTAACTTGATGCCCTACTCTGTGTTCAAATTTTTGGGGATTGGTCAACCAAGAACCACATCGATGAAGATACAAATGGCGGATCGGACCATGAAAAGGCCATTGGGATAATTGATGATGTGTAAGTTCGGGTCGACAAGTTCATCCTTCCCGCAGATTTGTGATCCTTGACTGTGAGGTTGACTACGAGGTGCCTATTATCTTGGGGAGCCCTTTCCTTGCTACTAGGAAGGCTCTAGTTGATGTGGAATCCGGTTAGCTCACCTTCTAGGTGGGTGATGACAAAGTGGTGTTCTATGTATGCAAATCAATAAGGCAACCAAATAGCACCGAAGTTTCGTTCGTGGATCTAGTGACCGAAGTAATTGTTGATGACACAAATGCTGTGATAAATGTTGAGGATACCTGGAAGCTGTGTTGCTAAATCATGATGAGGATGAGAAGGAAGGCTTTGTAGAATGTGTCAATGCTTTGCAAGGAATGGGGTCATATACTTATGAGCCCCGAAAACTTTCCTTGGATTTTGAGAACTGAAAGACTCCTCCGACAAAGCCCTCAATCGAGGAGCCTCCCACCCTGGAGTTAAAGCAATTGCCTTCACACCTCAGGTATGAGTTTCTTGGCCCTTGTTCCACTTTACCTGTTATTCTTTTCTCGTGCTTAACTAACGTGCAAGTAGATTTTACCTTGGCGGTGGTCCAAAGGAAGAAGAAAGCAATATGTTGGACATTGGCGGATATTCGGGGTATAATCCCCGCCTTTTTAGTGCAAAAGATTATTCTGGAGGAGGATGCCAAACCCTCTATAGAACATCAAAGAAGATTGAATGAGGCTATACAAGAGGTAGTGAAGAAAGAGATCATCAAATAGTTGGATGTCGGGGTTATTTACCCCATTTCCGATAGTTCATGGACCTCGCCGGTGCAATGTGTCCTAAGGAAAGGGGGAATGATTGTGATAACAAATGATAAAAATGAATTGATCCCCACAAGAACTGTCACCGGGTGGAGAGTGTGCATGGATTAGAGGAAGCTCAATAAAGTTACTCGAAAAGACCATTTTCCACTTCCATTTCTTGATCAAATGTTGGATAGGTTGGTCGGACGTGCTTTTTATTGCTTCTTTGATGGATATTCCGGATATAACCAGATTCTTATTGCTCCTGAAGACCAAGATAAGACCACTTTCACTTGTCCCAATGGCACTTTCGCATTCTCGTGGATGCCATTTGGGTTATGCAATGCACCGACGACTTTTCAACGGTGTATGATGACCATCTTCACCAATATGGTAGAGGAATTCCTTGAGGTTTTCATGGGCAATTTTTCTGTGGTGGGGAATTCTTTTGAAGAGTGCTTGGACAACTTGGACAAGGTATTGGCACGATGTGAGGAAACTAACTTGGTTTTGAATTGGGAGAAGTGTCACTTCATGGTCGAGAAAGGCATTGTACTCGATCACAAGACTTCAAAGAATGGTATTGAGGTTGATAAAGCTAAAATTGAAGTGATTTCCAAACTTCCTCCCCCTACTTTCGTGAAGGGAGTGAGGAGCTTTCTAGGTCATGCGGTGTTCTACCGCTGGTTCATCAATGATTTTTCTAAGGTGGTAAACCCTTTGTGAAAACTTTTGGAGAACGATGCCAAGTTCCATTTCAATGAAGACTGTATGAAGTCATTCAAGCTACTCAAGTATAAGTTGACTACTACTCCTATTATCACCGCACCAAATTGGAGTTTACCTTTTGAGATCATGTGTGATGCAAGCGATGTGGCGGTTGGAGCGGTATTGGGGCAACGTATTAACAAGATCTTCCATCCGGTCTACTATGCTAGTAAGACATGAGCGAGGCCCAAGTCAACTATACTTTGACCGAGAAAGAACTCTTGATACAAAAGTAAAGGCCAAGAAGCCTTTCTCATGGTACCACTTTCAGGATGCTGACAACCCGAAGTTCAAGGGTAAGGCAACTACTTCCACTTGCCAGTCTGAGGAGCCAAGGGTAGTAGATACTGATTCATCTGCTGAGCCTTCCACAGTTGCCATGCCTTTTACAGCAGCCATGCCACCACCCTCTTCATCCAGGCCATCCTCCCCTTTATCAGTGCCATTTTTAGCCACATATTCACTGCCTGCGCTGCGAGTCTCCCAAACATTGGCGAGTCTCAACAACTAGATGCAGGCAGCTACTTCAAAGTTGTCTGACATATCCAGTGTTGTTGCAGCATAGTCCTCTGTCTCAGCAGCCCCACATGTACCTCCATCAGTGGAGGAAACTTTGAAGAAGATTCTCGACAACCAGAAGACCATAATGGAGACCCTGGTGGCACATGAGCAGGTCATTGAGGAGTTGGGGAAGCAAACAAAGAAGATGAGGAAGTATCATGCGTCAAAGAAGTCAGTGGAGAAGTTGAGATAGGAGGTTGCCAAGATTTCACATGCCAGAGATCTACCGTTGGACCTACTCATGGAGACAGCAGCCCAGCAGCACAGGCATCACCAGAGGCATATGAGGAAGCAGTCGTCCAGTCTGAAGAGCCGAATGCTACTGCCCACACCGCTGAGGAGATGATCCATATGCTCAGCAATCCGGTTGTCCCTCAGCCAAGTGATGATGAGATTCAGCTTGAGGAGACTAAGTGTACTGAGGATGTTATGCAAACTGATGGTGCTAGAGATGTCATGCAGACTGAGACCACTTAGGGAGTTCTCTTAACTCTCTACTCATCCATGTTCTTATCTTTTGTTAAGCATTGGGGACAATGCTTATTATTCATTTGGGGGGTGGTCTATTTTGATGATTGATTGAGACATTGATTTTGGGCCTATAATTACTCTGATACTATTTTTGTTTCTTTTCTTTTATCTTTATTTTCTCTTTGGTATGTATATATTCTTTCATTTCGTTTGATTTATATATCCATTTTACTTCGGATTGTATATTCATTTATCGTGCTTTCCGTAGTTTATTTCCTAGCTTCTTTAGTTTGCCTTTCTTAGTAGTATAACTTTTTATTTACTTTAGTAGTTTCTTTTGAATTTGCTAGCTTCTTCTTAGGTTTTAGTGAACAATAAGCCTTGGTTTTCTTAATGCCACGGTTCTTTCCAAAGGTGGGTCTTGTGTGAACCGGGTGACTCTTCCCAACGATGGATGGCCTGAAAACCTTCTTAAGGGATTGAGTCAGTTTTTGATATTTAGGTGAAAACAAATTGTAGTAATGAATAAAAGGATCCAAGCATGTTTCACTTGGTACCAACACACTTAACTTTGTGGTTATGGTTAAAAATAAGCTTTTGTATAGAAATAGCTCTACTTAGTGACCTTGTGAATCTTGCGTTGACTTAGGCAATCATCTGATGGTTTAGTTGAACCGTAGATATTTTCAATCTTGAATGCGTTTGTTGTGGGCCCTCAACTTCTTTCTCTTTACCAATTCGGTTGTGCGAGGTGAGGTATTTTATTACAAGTCCAAGTACCCATGTGAATGGTCTAGAACTTGCTCCAAATGTGTTTCTAGGCGAAATTCTAAGTTAACTTGGCTTGAGAAGTGATTGTAGGCTTTCCTTGGCCCGTTTTGAAACCTTGCATGGGCCACCAATGATACCATCCTTAGTCAACCATTTTGAGCCAAAAGCCTTTCTTTTCGATAACCACATTACAAGCCTTTAACCATTTTATAGTGACTCTCTCTTGGCACCCAACGTTTCTTTAGCACTCATGTGATTCAAATGGCAAGAACATAAGTTTGGGGGAGAGAAGAGGAGCTTAAAGATGGTTTCAAGGCACAAAAAGACAAAAGAAATAAAAAAGAGAAAAAGGCAAAGAAAAAGAAAGGAAGAACTAATAAAAACACAAAAAGAAAGTGAATAATGTGAAAGGGTTGATGCAAAAGAAATAAAAAGTGCAAAGCATGGAGAAAGAAAAGAAGGAGACCGTGAATAGCATGACAAAGAAAGAGTGATGTCAAGTCTCTCTAATCTCCATAAGGGGAAAAAATGACTCAAAGAGTCGGCAAAGCATGATCCACCAAGAGAATATGAAGTTCTAAAGGAAAGATGAACCAATTCCAATCCGATATAACCCTCTTTAATCCAAAAGCCTTCATTACATGCCGAAAAAGCCCTAAGTGATTTCAAGCCGAGCGAGCTTGCATTAGTGTTGATCTACATGAGGGGCAAGCATATGGTACTTAGAGACGAGCTTGTGACATTCTTTTGAGAGTGATGAGCGAGTCTTCCTCGAGTCATTGTTTTGAATTCTTCATTCGTGAGCCAGATGATCCTCCATAGAGTATAGGATGAAGAGTTTGGGATCCGCAGCGACTTGCATAAAAGTGCGAGCTTCCTTGATGATCAAAGTCAACCTTTGGTGCTCAAGTGTCACATTAGAGCCATTTGTGCTTCAATTTTCAAATCATAGGTTTGTTAATGATTCATGAGCGTGTGGGTAATTGTTGGTCCTAATTGATTTGTGTTTTGACTTAACTTAGGACAGCTGAAATATCATTTTTTCTGATGGAGGTGGGAATTGCCTTAATTTCTTGAGGACAAGCAAAAGCTTAAGTTTGGGGGAGTTGATAAGTAGGGATTTTGCTCGCTTATTTGCCTTTTTTTACTTGAGTTTTAGCTTAAAAATGCTTAAAGGTATCCCCTAAAGCTAATGAAATGAGCTTTCTTGCAGGAATATTGGGAAACGATCCAAAAAAGTAAAAATCAACTCAAAAAGGAATCAAAATTGGACAAGGACAAAAAGAGGGCAAAAAGCCTTAGAGTGCAGACCGCACAATACTGTGTGCGGCCGCAAATAATGAAGGAACCCTGTCAAATTCAACTTCTAAGTATGCGTACCGCACAATTCTAGTGCGACCACAGAAGAGAGGTTCAGAGACTTGGAAATTTTGAGAAACTAAAGTTGTGCGGACCGCATAAGTATTGTGCAGCCGCAGTAGTCAGTGTGCGGCCGCATTCACTATTATGCGGACCGTAGAGGAGTAGATTCAGAGAACCTCGAGTTGCAGATGTGCGGACTGCATGAATATTGTGCGGTCGTAGAAGCCAGTGTGCGGCCGCACTCATAAATGTGCGGTTCGCAGAAGCAAGTCCATATCCCAGTTCAAGCCAAGTGTGCAGTCGCACTCAGAAATGTGCGGTCCGCACAACTTGATGAAGTGTCGTCGCATCCCAACTTTGTGTGACCGAAGAAGGACCAGTTGACCAGTCAAGCTCAGAGTGGGAAGACCACACTCAAAATTATACCGCCGCACAACCTCCGCAGGGGCATTTTTGTCAGATATTTTCAGCTTAGTATAAATAGGACTTTTGTCATTTTTAGGTGAAGTTTTGTTTTGTAAGAGCACCTGTGCCGTTTTTCTTTATTGATTTAAGTATTTTTTTACTAGATTTGTCTCCAAACACTATATTTTCATCCCACAATTAATTATTATGGATTCTATCTTTATTTCTTCTTTAATTTCTATAATTTTTATGAGTAGCTAAATTTCTAGTTAGGGTTGTAACCCACCCTAGTGTGGGTATTTGATGAGTGTTTGAATTAGAGCTTGTTTGTGATTGGGTTAGTGATATTTATCCTAGTTCTTGCTAGAACTCAAGTATTAGTGGTTGCAAACACTGATTCATGCCTAATTGACTTAGTCTCTACTTAAGAAAGAGAGACTAAGTCTAGGAAAATTTGGCTAACAAGAAATTGGGGTGAACTCAAGAAATTGATAGCTTCAATTAAAGGGTTGAATCTAGAGATAGTAAAACCCGACTTGAGCTATTATCACTTGTATTGTGCAATATCCATTTGGACTTGAGAAATCCAAATTGGGCAAAATCCTCAAACTATCGAGAGGTATAGAGTGAGTATCCAAATGTGATTGATATATTACAACCCCGACCAATCAAACTTGCCCTAGAGTTTACAACCCATTAGGTAACCACCTAGGTGGAAATCACGACCCTAGGTCCTTTTATCATTTGAAAAACAGCTCAAAACCAAAAATATTGTCTCTTAGTTTTATACTTGCATTCAATAGAACAAAGTAGAAGTAGAATACCAATCAATATTGTGGAAGTGTAATTTGAGTCAAAACATACAATAAAATAAGATATACACCTAATCCCATTTCTAACTCCTTGTGGATTCGATCCCGACCTTCGTTGGGTTTATTATTGCATCGACCGCCTCACTACTTAATTGTGGTGTAGGTTTGGTCGAGATCAATTTTCGCCGTGGTCGAAACATATCCGGCAATTTGTTTCTTTCTATTCTCTACTCCATAGCCTCTCTCTTACACCAAAACAACCCTTCTCATCAGTCCCAAAAACAGTAAAAAGCTTAGCCGGAGTTCGGTTGGAGAACATCCATCCGATGACGCGTCTCCATCTTCTTACTCATGTTTATGCCAATGTCTCAGCCAGATATGATGTTTTCAATGAAGAAGCAGAAGAAAATAGAAGCAACAACAGCAAATTGGTGACACAAATTTTGGACCATTACCAAGAATACTACCAAGAAAAACTCAAGGCAACAAATGCAGATACATTTCTTCTTAATTCTCCACCTTGGTATACTTCTTTAGACCC
Organism: Nicotiana undulata; assembly: GCA_005239495.1. Lineage (NCBI taxonomy): Eukaryota > Viridiplantae > Streptophyta > Magnoliopsida > Solanales > Solanaceae > Nicotiana > Nicotiana undulata. Next base: position 72,655 of record ML280640.1, read on the forward strand.
ACATGCAATGCTAAAGAGAACAAAAATTTCATATTATCCAGATTATAATGTTGACTCTTTAAGACCATTTTCTTACCATGCACAGAGGAAACAAATTTCAAATAGGTATGACATTGAAATGCTCCCATCAGGCTTTAATAGAACCTTATTAGTTTAAGCTCAGCAAGGCATATTCAAAAACGTAAGAGAGACCTGGAATATCTTTATCGTCCTCTACATTACATATCTAAAACCCCAGTGCAAGAAAGCCTTCTTTTCAGCCTTGAACGAAACTCAGGGCTTTACCAACTTTCATCAATCATTTCCTTTAATTTCAGATCAATAAAATTCCAAGGTCCCTATATCTCTGATAAACACATTTCATTCCTTCCATGCCAATAAACTTGACCTTCTTTCCCTTTTCAGACCATCAGAAAAAAATTAACCACTTCCGTCTAACAATTCAAATAATCTTAAGTTAGTACTGCCTAATACTACTTCATAATTAGTTGGGTATTGTACCAACTTATTATTTCTTTCATATCATGATCTTAAACAGTTTTTTTCTTTAAAACTAGCTGGATTTTAAATACTCAATAGGCCAAGAATTAACACCAGAGCAAGGGGAAATATTAAAGAAGCTAAAATCAGAGATGAAAAGAGGGGGTTTCTTGTTGATGGGGAATCTTCATAATTTGAAAACTATGATTTTTCAGTTCAAATTTTTCGGGACAAAAATGTCTTGAGTTGTCCTGGTTTCAAATTTCAGAATAAAATAAGTACTTATTAATCTCTAAATAGCATCCCTGGAAATGGTTATCTGTGCACTTGCCCCTCGATATTAATGTTCACAATCAAGAATGGCCAGCTCAAATAGTTCCTTCGTCCGTTCCAATTTATTTGGTACCGTTCAAATGAGTTTTTTTTATCACGATTTTTTTATTTTCCTTTTAAATATTTTTAAATTATTAATCATTGTGATTTATACTTTTTATGTAGTTTTGAAATACGTACGTTTACTTTAAAATACTTAAAGATTCTGGATGTATTTGGTATGAAGGAAAATGTTTTTCAATTTCCCATGTTTGGTTGGTTTAAATGTTTTGGAAACTATTTTCCTCATGAACTCAAAATATTTGCCCTATCAAGAGAAAGGAAAATATTTTCCAAAATTCTTTTTCAACCTTCCCCACCCTAATAGCGGCTATAAAATATCATTTCCTCTATTCTAGTAACTAAGAAGTTAAATAAGAAAGAATGTTGAATCAACTTATGGAGAATTAATGTTCAAGGAAACTATGACCGGACTTTTGAAGACAAATAAAAGATTGAAGTAGTTGAAGGTTGAAGATTTCCAACATCTAGTGGGATCCAAAAGGAATGCTCAACGTAATACTAATATTTAATCCTGGAAGATCAAGTATAAAGGGAGAAGAATTTAAAGACAAGTCACAAGTCTTATGAGCATTAATTCAAGCAATCTGTTCTTCGTGTTCTACTTTCGGCAAAACAAGATTGTAGACCGTATTGCTTGCTGCTCAGTGATCTACAAGATCATTTCAAAAGTGCTAGCAAACAAGCTGCAGAAAGTAATTTCCTGTATCATCAGTGAAGCACAAGTGGGTTTTATTCCGGGGAGAAAGATAGCTGACAATGTCATATTATCTCATGAACTTGTCAAGGCATATACTAGGCAGAATACTTCTCCAAAATGTATGATCAAAATAGACTTGACCAAAGCCCATGATTCTGTGGAGTGGATTTTCTTGGAATAGATAATGGTGGATTTGGGTGTTGCTCTCAAACTCAAATGCAAGTATACGTGGTCGTACAAGTAATATAAAAGTTTAAATCCAGATATCGTACCCACAGAGACTTGTGATTAACTATTTACTAAATTAAACTAACACAATTGAATCCGAGTGAATATCTAACTATGATTATTTAATTAAAACTAATCTAGAGTAACAAACTGAGAGATAAAAGGAAACAAGTTGGCGAAATTAGACACGAATTCAATGGGAGCCAATATTCTAGAGCTATGGGTTAGCTAACAATCCCGTTGAGTCTTCCACTTAAATCGTCTTATTAATTTATCTAGTTTATTAATTGACAAGGTTAATATTCCTCGTAGCCTTCTCCCGAAGTAATACTCGTCTATTCAAACTAACCTAACGCCTATATTTCTAGGGAATTAGGATTAATAAGAACGCACTAATAATTCCCATATAATAACCAAGCCAGGTGATTAGTTATATTCCTATCCTAACCACAAATTCATTCCCGATGCTCTAATTCAAGATCCTGCTCTATTCAATCTTATTTGCAATCTAAACTTCTCTATCCGGAGTTAATCTTAGATTCGTAGATAGCATTCAATTAGTGATCAAGCAATCGAATAATTAAGCGCAAGATTGAATAAATAAACCAATATGATAAAATAACAAGAGCAATTCAACCTTTAAACTACAACATTCATGCAACACCCAAAACTCTAGAATTAATAAACTATAAAACTAAAAGAAGAGAAGAGAAGAAAAATTAGTTAGAAGCCTCCTCCAAGTGTGGCGTGTGTTCCCCCACGTGAATTCCCCTTCAAAGTATGTTCGATCCCCTCCAAATTAGGTTTAGAACCTCTTTTATACGAGTCGAGGCCGTGTAGGGCCGAAATAACCTTGTTTCGAATGAAGTAGTAAAATCCCGCGATCGCAGCGTCCAGATGCTGAAACCAATAAACTTTTCGCCTCCAATTCCTTCCTTGAAGCCAGTTACATTTGTGTTTGCCTTCTTTAATTTCTTGTTTGAAATGTAATTCCTTTGCTTTCTTTGTCTTTAATGATAAGGGTAAAACAGGGGGGAAAATATTGTCTTTCTCTTGATTTAGTATAGTGGACAAGTAAAAGTGAAAGTATTTCGTATAGTGAACAAGAAAAAGTGAATGGAGAGAGTATTTTCTCAATTCTTAAACTTCGTATCTAATCGGACATCATCAAATTAATTGAGACAAAAGAGTATAACTATAAGAAAAATAGGACCCATTTTTTTCTTAAATTCCGTGTGACCTTGGGAGTGAAACTCTATAGTGGCGCCCTCCTCATTTCGTATATCACAACGTGACATTTTGAATGTAATCGAGTGAGTGCGATCCAACGAGGACTTCTCCCATGCACATGGCCAACTTGCCTAATTTAAATATAGAAAACCTAATATATTAATGCCTTGTCCGGGGACAACATCAAATTAAGTATTAAGCACACATATTAATTTGAGATTGGCACGTCATTGATATGAATGGTTGCAAACTTGCAGAGAGAAAGAGTAGCGAAAATTGGCTTTGGTGATAAGCTCCCTACAAGAATTTAAAAGAAATATCCACTCGAACACAAGTATTTATACCATGTCTGTCGCGATCCAATTTTCCCTGTAGGTCGTGATGGCACCCAACGTCACCGCTAGGCAAACCAACGGTGAATTAGTCATGTATTTGTTCCTTTTTAATAATTTCAAAGTAGTTAATTTTTATTTATTAAGTAAATGAATAGGGAGAAATTATAGTAAGGTAAAGCAAAAACTAATGAGAGAGTAAATACAATGTAATAAATACTCAAACCATAAAGTGTCTACTAGAACGTTCCCAAAACCCGATGTCACAAGTGTATGAGCAACTAGTAGAATATACAAAACACCTATGCTAATGTCTGAAATAAGATAGACAGAAAGTAAATACAAAAGAGAGATTGTGGGTGTTGCAGAACGGACTCAGAGAGCAGCTCACCACTATGCCTCGGGATAACAGGGGTGCGTGCCTGAATGACTGCCTCAGATCCTGCACGATTAGTGCATAAGTATAGCGTGAGTACATAAACAACATGTACCCAGTACGTATCCAGTCTAACCTCGTAGAAGTAGTAACGAGGGATCGACATCGACACTTACTATGGACCAACAATAATAATACGGAAATTCTAAATAGGCTTGGAATACATCAATAATAATAGTATCACAATAACAAACAGGAAATAAGTGACTCTTTAACTAAAAGTCAATTTAAAATCACTACTGACACATACTAGCTTCAACAATTACGGGCCATCAAGTAAATTATAATTTCTCAAGTCATAAAAATAATATCAAGTGTAATCGGGCTCCAAACATTATCATGCATGACTTATGCCGAGGTCGTATGACCCGATTCGGAATAATGTGTACACCACCGAGGGTCGACCGACACGAACATAGATGCATCTATTATACTGTCGAGGCGTTCGTCCCACTGCACAAGAAGAGAGAATGCTCTACGAACATTTGATCTAACGGTTATCACAAGACTGATACAGTAAGAGACATAATTTCTATCAACGGTCAAGTAACCCGCCAAAACATAAAGTAAGTGAAGTTCGGTCTTTACGAATCTTTTATCAAGTTTTAATATAATTTAAGCACTTAAATTAACAAGTAGAGTGCAAACACTACAAGTAATTTCATGATTGGGTCCTAAAACTACCCAGGCATAAGCATGATTTGTAGCTACGCACAGACTCTCGTCACTTCGTGTGTACGTAACACTCACAGTTAGAAGGAAAAGTAATTTAAAACACCTATGGGGTAAATTTCCTTTACAAGGTTAGGCAAGAGACTAACCTCGTCCCAAAGCTCGCCTTCCAGCCCACAAATTCACTCTAAAGCCTCAACTCGGTGCTGAACAATCTGAAACTGACCAAATATTATATAAATTAATCAATATATGCTCAAAAGTTCTTAATTTATCCCCTAGAGTAATTACACAGCCCAAATTAGAAGATTCTTAAAATTCACCCCCGTGTCCATGTGCTCGGATTCCAAAAAAATTTGAAGATAAATGTTACCCATAACCTCACGAACTCATATATATAATTTCTACCCAATTATATAATCATTTTCATGGTTTAATACCATTTCTTTTAACAAAATCTAGTTTTTTCAACTAACCTATAATTTCTTAAATTTACATGTTAAGAATTTACCCAAAATTCGCGTATGAAACTCATATTAAGTAGTAATTACTTACCTCACGATGATAGAGGGAAAACCCCTCTCCAAGAGCTCCTCAATCGACCACTCCAAGTGAAAATGAGATAAAAATCCACCTAAGTCTGATATAAATGCACCTCACTGCCCTAGTGATTTTCGCACCTGCGGCTCCGGTTCTGCGAACAAATTGTTGCAAGTGCGGACGTTGCCCAGGCCAGCCATTCTCGCTTCTACAGACAAAGCCTCGCTTCTGCGGAAAAGTGGGTCGCATCTATGAACCCAAGCCGGCTGGCATCTTTCCGCTTCTACGTTCGCATTCCTCGCACCTGCGAGTTCGCAGGCGCGGTACCTTCCCCGCTTTTGTGACCACTGGCCAGCCCACGCCAGGCCTCTTCTGCGGCCATTGGCTCGCTTTTGTGAGCTTGCACCTACAACCAATTCTTCGCAGGTGCGAATGCACCAGAACCCCTATTGCTTCAGCCATTCTTCCAAGTTCATACATATTCCGCACATCGTCCGAATAGCACCTGAGGCTCCCGAGGCCCCGTCAATATATACCAACAAGTTCGTAAACATAAAATGGACTCACTCAAATCCTTGGAATGCGTAAAAGAACATCCAAACTAAAAATCGCACCCCAAACCAAATCGAATCAACTTATGAACTTCAAGTTCTTCCAACTTACTCCGAACGTGCCGAATCATACTTAAACTACTTATAATGACACCAAATTTTGCGTGCAGGTCATAAATCACCATACGCAACTACTCCCAAACTCAGACTCTAAAACAGACCTCGATAACACCAAAACCTACTCCAAACCAAACTTAGAAAACTTGAAAACCTTCAATGCGCCAACTTCCAATATTAAGCGTTGAAACGGTCCCGGGTCATCCGAAACCCTATCCAAACATATTCCCAAGACCAAAACATCATACAAACCTATTGGGATCGTCAAATTCCAATTCCAATGTCATTTACTCAAAACGTTGACTCAAGTCAAACTTAACCATTTTAAGCCATTATTAAGAAACTAAGAGTTCTGATTTCAACCTGAACCCTTCCAAACCCGAACTAACCATCCCTGCAAGTCATAAAACACTAAAAGAAAATACGGGGTGTTTTAATTAGGGGAACGAGGATCTAGAAAGCAAATCGACCGGTCATGTCATTACATTCTCCACCCCTTAAAGAAACTTTCATCGTCGAATGGGTCTAGAATCATACCTGGAGTACTGAATATGTGTGGATATCTGCTCCGCATGTCTTACTTGGTCTCCCAAGTCGCCTCCTGGACTGGTTGACCCCTCCACTGAACCTTCACCGCAAAAATCTTCTTAGACCTGAACTGGCGAACCTACCTATCAATAATGGAAACTGGCTCCTCTTCATAGCCCATGCTCTCATCTAGTTGAACCGTGTTATAGCCTAACACATGCGACATGTCGCCATGATACTTACGGAGCATAGACACGTGGAAAATTGGTTGAACTACTGATATACTGGGAGGCAAAGCAAGCTCATAAGCAACCTCCCCAACTCGCCTCAACGCCTCAAATAGGCCTATAAACTTTGGTCGCAACTTGCCATTCTTCCCGAACCTCATGATTCCCTTCATCTGCGACACATTCAAGAGAACCTTTTCGCCCACCATAAATGATAAATCATGCACCTTCTGATCCGCGTAACTCTTCTGTCTGGACTGTGCTGTGCGAAGTCTCTCCTGAATCAACTTCACTTTCTCCAAGGAATCCTTCACTAAATTAGTACTCAGTATTATATAACCTAGCCTCGCCGGACTCAAACCATCCGATGGGCGAACGATATCGCCGACCATACAAAGCCTCAAATGGAGCCATCTCAATGTTGGACTGATAACTGTTGTTATAAGCAAACTCGGCCAAAGGCATGAATAAATACCAATTCCTCCGAAGTCAATCACACATGCTCTGAGCATATCCTCCAAGATATGAAGCGTCCGCTCCAACTGCCCGTCGTTCTGCGGATGAAAGGTTGTGTTGAGCTCTACCTAGGTACCTAACTTGCTCTGTACTGCTCTCCAGAAGTGCGAAGTGAACTAAGGGTCTCTATCTAAAATGATGGAAACGGGCACACCATGCAACAAAACAATATCATGAATGTATATCTGAGCCAATCTCTTTGAAGAATACATAGTCACAACCAGAATAAAGTGTGCCGACTAGGTAAACCTGTCGACAATGACCCAAACCTCATCAAACTTCCTCAATGTTCGCGGCAACCCAACCACAAAGTCCATAGTAATGCCCTCCCATTTCAACTCAGGTATAATCATCTGCTAAAGTAGGACACCTAGCCTCTAGTGCTCATACTTAACCTGCTGGAAATTTAGGCACCTCGCTACATCCTCAACTATGCCCTTCTTCATCCGCCACCACCAATAATGTTGCCTCAGGTCGCGATACATCTTCGTGACACCTGGATGAATAGAACACCAATTCCACGACCCCAATTTTCCTCTGTAAGATGTCGTGACTGCACCTAATCTCTAGGTAAGCCTAACACTTACTAAATTAATAGAAGAATTCAACCATCAACTATTAAATATGAAATAGAAATCCTTATACACAACTTACAATACCAAAATCAGTAGTGCAAGTCATAAGCTATACAGAGTTTGCTAGAAAATCCCTAAATAAAAATGTTCAGAATAGAATTAAACAGTACAAGTACAATATCAGAAGGTGACTCAGAGGCCTGCAAATGCGACAACATGTTTGCCTTGAGTCTCCACTGCAATGCTCGACCGGCTAGCTAATAATCAACAATAACCAAGGTACCAGAGATCTGTACAAAAATGTACAGAAGCGTAGTATAATTACACTATTGCGGCACCCAATAAGTATCAAGACTAACCTCGGTGGAGTAGTGACGAGGGATCGTCAAGACACCTACTAGACTAAACACCTGAACAAGAATAAATGTAGAAGTAACAGGGAGCAATGACTCTATAAATCTAGGCATGATGAAAATAATAATTCAATACTTGTAATAAGAAGCTAAAAGAAACAATTAACAACAGGGAACAAACATGCAATAACAGTGTAAAGTGAGCTGAACACAGTTCAAATCCGGTGAAACCAAATAAAGGAAAACAAGTGACAACTCAATAGGAACAACAACTTTCAAACTAGGTTTACCCAAGAATTTCTGCGAGGTACCAAACCTCAAAATCACAAATCACAGGTCCCAACTCGTGAACCCCAATCACTTGGCATCTTGTACCCACATTACACTTCATAAAAACACGGACGACTCACGTACCAAAGGAGTGACAATATCTAATATCCGCATGGACCACTCACATGCGAACAATAATAATGACTCATGACTGCATAGACAACTCACGTGTCAACAGGATAACTCTCACACATAAGGCAGGTACACGGGAGTACATGTAAATGGTCGAAACATCAGGATTCATCTTCTTAGACCAACATGGGTGATTTATTTACGTGTATGCTTGTGCAAATGTTCTACCATAATTCAAGTCAACAAGTAAGAGTAGAGACAATAAATGGAACATAAGAAACGATCACCACAAAATGTACAGTGTAATAAAGACAACAATGAAATTGAAATAACAAACAGTACAACAAGATTAACTGCACAGAACTAAGTAATAATGCAACACAGAGAAAGACAATTAATAGTTAGCTAAGGGAAACAACAATCAAAGACAAGTACAAAAGAATGGGGAAATTTAAACAAGAGTCACTACCGAGGTATCGCCTCGTAATCTCAAATCATAAAATGAATCGCAATCTTTCCTTATATCACTGTGGGAGCCTTTATATTTCATTTTGAAAACAAAAATTCTGAAATAACATCCCTCATTTTAGCCCACCTTATCACACCGCATGGCTTCTAGTAGTTCCCCTACTAGCCACGCGTATCAAGGCCACCTTATCTCACCGTATGTGTTTCAACACCCATACCTTCTACCACCGCATGCGTATCAATACTAACAATAGCACGACAGAAACCTCGTGCAAATATCATAACAATACTACGGCAGAAACCTCGTGCAAACATCATAACAACAGCACGACAGAAACCTCGTGCAAATATCATAACAATCCTTTCAACAATAACATGTGTGCCAAAACATAACAACTCAATAAAATGACTTTCACAATATGTGCCCATATGCCACAACATTTCCTCAAAAAAATTTCAATATCACAACAACACATAGCCCTCAGCTCAACAACACTAAATACAACAACAACAACAACAACAACAACAACAACAACAACAATAACACGAGAATACGATAAGTAAATCAACAAAAGAACTTTAGAACATGGAGAAATGGAAGAACGAACTCACAAAGAAAGACACAACAGGTAAATAATAGTCTCAACAAGAATAGTTAAACAAGGGATAGATAATGTGTAACAATGATTCCACGAAAGTACTATCGACAACAAGAGAGATAACATGAATCTACGACCCCAAATAAGAATATGTCAACAATGAAAGAGATAACAAACTTCAATTAAGGCTAAGAAATTAGGAAGAGATAATAATGATTTCAATTAAGGTTAAGTAATTATAGAAAAACAATAATGATTTGAATTAAGGTTAATCAATTACAGAAAGGATAGCATGACAATAAAAGAGGAAATAACTTCAGCTAAGGCACATAAGAGTTGAATCGACAATAAGGGTATAACAAGATGCAATTAATTCCAACTAAGACACGTAAGGGTGAATTTAGTAAATGGGAGATTTAACATGACAAACAACTTCATATCTAATGAACACAAGAACCTAAGAGCCCTAAACGGATAAATTTTGACAAATAAGCCCGAGCACGTACTCGTCACCTCGTGTACACAACCTTCACATGACACAATTCGCACAAATGACTCAAATCATAAGGGATAGTTCCCCCACACAAAGTTAGGCAAGATACTTACCTTACATAAGCTAGATCGATACACTAAAATGACCTTCTCGAGTGAAACAACCTTCAGACGACTAAAATCTAGCCAAAATAACTTCAAATCTAAATAAAAGTCATAAGAAACAATTTCGGATAATAAAAGCTTCAATATTTAACAAGAACTAAAAGGTCAACCCCTAGACCCGCACCTCGGAACCCGACAAAATTCACAAAATTCGAACACCCAATAACGAGTTCAACAATACGAGAATTACCAAATTTCGATATTAATTCGTCCTTCAAATCCCCAAATTTTAGTCTAAGAAGTTTTCACAATTTTCCCCCAAATTTCCAACTCAAATCACTAATTAAATGATGAAAATAACAATGGGTTCTTGTAATATAGCCAAAACCGCGTTAGAATCACTTGCCCCGATGATTTTCTTGAAAACCCCACAAAAATCACCCCAAACCGAGCTCTCTAGGTCCAAAAATGAAAAATGAGATAAAACTCTCATTTATATGGTACCACATCTGATATCCCAAAGTGCTGACCACATTTTTTTTTTTGTGGTATGCACTTCCAAGTTTCGCGACCACAATCCAAATTATGCGACTGCACCTCAGCAGTAACTGCACTACCAAGATTTATTAAATTTACTATAACTTTCTGTACAAATGTCAAAATGATGAGTCGTTTGATATCTAGAAACTTGACTCAAATGACTACAACTTTCATTATTTGATCATCTCCAAATTCCTTATAGATTAAAAGATATAAGCTTCCGAAGTCAGACCATCGAACCTGCAGGTTTCCCCTGTTGCGGTCCACACCTTTCTCAACTGCGGCCGCACATGGGGTTTTCCTCATCACTCCGAAAATGCTCCCTCCGCACTTCAATTGCTCCAGAATATCATCAAAGTGCCGAAATGCCCAAACTTGTTCAAAACTCACCCGAAACACACCTGGGGTCCCCTGGAACCCATCCCCACATACCAACAAGTACTAAAACACAATGTGAACTTACTCGAAGCCTCAAATCACATCAAAAAATGTCGAAAATATGAATCGCACCTCGAATCAAACTTATGAACTTTCAAATCTTCCAACTTTAAAAACTAGTGCCGAATCATATCAAATCAACCCGAAATGACGTTGAATTTTGCATGCAATTACCAAATGACATAACGGATCTAATCTAACTTTTGGAATCACAATCTGAGCCCGATATCAACAAAGTCAACTCCCAGTCAAACCTCTTAACCTTCCAAAACTTCAACTTTCCATTTGTTTTCAAAATGCATCAAATTACATGCGTACCTCCAAATCCAAATCCGAACGCACTCGTAAGTCCAAAATCACCATACAAAGATATTGGAATCATCAAAATGCCATTTTGGAGTCATCTACACAAAAGTCAAATTTCAGTTAACTCTTATTTCTTATGCTTCTAAAACAACAATCTTTCTTCCATATTGATCCTGAATCATCCAAAAACTGAGTTTGACCGCAGGCGCAAGTCATAACACATAATACGAAGCTGCTTGAGACCTTAAGCCGCCGAACGAAACAAAAATTCTCAAAAAGAATGGTATGGTCATTACAATCGAGAATTGTGTTCTTCCTCCAGAATCTTTTCCCTCAATCCATCAACATTAAGAACAAATAGACGACTTTGGAGTCGTAGAACACCATCCTCACCGATAGTAATCGCCTTGGAACCAACATGTAGTACCGTCTCCCTAAGAACCAACAAGTCAGGATTGTTGTACTGACGATCCTTGATCTGCTCGAATAATGAAGATTGAGCGATGACGCATGCAAGAACACGACTGGGCTTGTAAATATCCAATCTCACAAGTCTATTAGCCAAGGAGTGAATGTCCAAAGCCAATGGCCTCTTCTCTTCTGAAATGAGTGCCAAACTACCCATACTTTCATCATTTCTGCTCAAGGCATCCGCAACCACATTCGCCTTGCCCGGATGGTAATATCATAGTCTTTTAGTAACTCAAGCCACTTGCGCTGCCTAAAATTGATATCATTATGCTTGAACCAATGTTGCAAGCTACGATGATCAGTTTAAACCTCAAAGGACACCCCATAAAGATAATGCCTCCAGATCTTAAGAGCATGAACTATCACGGCCAACTCCAAATCGTGTACGGGGTAATTCTTCTCGTGGGGCTTCGGATGACGTGAAGCATATGCAAAAACTTGTACCTCCTATATCAATACACAACCGATGCCAATGCGTGAAGTGTCACAATACAAAGTATACATCCCTGAATCGGAAGGCAACACTAACACCGGTGTTGTAGTCAATGCGGTCTTGAGCTTTTGAAAGCTAGTCTCGCAATCATCGGACCAGCGGAATGGAGCACCCTTTTGGGTAAATATAGTCAAAGGTGTTGCAGTAGATGAGAATCCCTCCACAAACTAGCGATAATAACCTGCTAACCCCAAGAAGCTCCTGATCTCGGTCGCTGTGGTAGGACGAGGAAAACTCTGAATTGCCACGATTTTCTTAGATCTACCTTAATACCCTCGCCTGATACAACATGCCCCAAGAATGCCACAGAATCTAACCAGAACTCGCACTTGGAGAACTTAGCATATAGCTTCTGTTTCCGCAAGGTCTGTTGCACAACTCTCAAATGTTGCTCGTGTTCCTCCATGCTACGCGAGTAGATCAATATGTCATCAATGAAGACAATGACAAATGAGTCAACATATGTCCTGAACACCTGGTTCATCAAATCCATAAATGTTGTCAGGGCGTAGGTCAAGCCGAAGGACATCACTAGAAACTCATAGTGGCCATATCTAGACCGAAAAGCTGTCTTCGGAACATCTGAATCACGAATCTTCAACTGATGATACCCCGATCTCAAGTCAATCTTAGAGAACACCCTGACACCCTGCAATTGGTCAAACAAATCATCAATACGCGGCAACGAGTACTTTTTCTTAGTGGTAACTTTGTTCAACTGGCGGTAATCAATGCACATCCGCATAGTCCCATATTTCTTCATCACGAACAACGTCGGTGCACCCCAAGGTGATGCACTTGGTCTGAAGAACCCATTTGCTAGCAACTCCTCAAGGTGTTCTTTCAATCATTTAACTCTTTCAGAGCCATGCAGTATAGTGGAATAGAGATAGGTTGGGTACCTGGAGCCAAATCAATACAAAAATCAATATCACGATCTGGTGGCATACCTGGTAGATCATAAGGAAACACATCGGAGAACTCCCGGACCATAGACACTAAATCAATCGTCGGAGTCTCTACAGCAATATCCCGAACATAAGCTAGATAAGCCAAATAACCCTTCTCGACCATGTGTTGAGCCTTCAAAAAAGAGATAACCCGACTAGATGTAGTGACAAATGAACCCTTCCACTCCAATTTAGGAGACTCTGGTATCGCCGAGGTAACTATCTTGCATGAAAATTAAGGATGACATGGTACGGAGACAACCAATCCATGCCCAGAATGACCTCAAAGTCAGTCATATCGAGCAACAGAAGATCCGCTCTAGTCTGATAACCACAGAAAGTCACAATACAATACCGGTACATCCAATCCACAATAACAGAATCGCCCACTGGAGTGGACACATATATAGGAGTACCCAAGGACTCCCACTGGAGGAACCCCGAATAGCCGGTGGACGGTAGGAGCTCTCTGGAATGGCGCCAAAATAGGGCCGCACTGGAGCACCCCGAGAAAGTGGTGGTGTTGGATATGTGGGTCTGCTAAACTGAACCCTCACCAAGTGATCTCTGGCCCCAAACGGAGCACCACTGAACCCTCTAGAATATCGAAATCGCTTGTACCTCGGCGTCTGCTCTTGGCCTTGCTGACGAATACCCTCGATCCTCTAAGCTATCTCAACAACCTGCTCGTAAGGCGTCTCCATCTCAACCTCTCAGGCCATAGTGACCTAGATACCATAGTGCAAACCTTAAACCTCCGCACTCTCTCTCTGCATCGGTGGGGAGTATCGTAAGTGCATGGCGAGACAACTTAGTGAATCTCGCCTCATAGTTGGTCAAAGACATCCGACCTTGCTGGAGCTGCTCGAATTGACCCCGTAACTCTTCCCTCTGAGAGGGTGGAATATATATCTCCTGAAAGAGACGTGTGAACTGGTCCCAGGTCAAGGGAGGAGAACCTGATGGTCTGCTAAGAAGATAGGACTGCCACCATCTACGGGCCCTGCCCTCTAGCTAAAAAGTGGTATAGTCCACTCTGTGGGACTCCAATATCCTCATGTTGTGAAGTCTGTCCCTGCAACGATCAATAAAGTCCTGGGTGTCCTCATGTTGATCACATACAAAGGCAAGAGGATGTATCTTGGTCCATCTATGTAATAGCTTCTACGGCTCGCCGGCCGCGGCTGGTCTGGACTCAGGTATAACATTAGGGGTTTGATGATATGGCAGTTGCATGACCTGGATCTTTGAGCAGTAGGGGACCGTTCTCCCCCTCCCGCCTGAGATGTGGTTGGGTCTACTAGAAATAAACCAGCATGCATCATAGCATCCATGAACCGCAGCATACAGCCCATGACCTCCTGGAATCCTAGTGCGAACATGAATTTTGCTGGGGCCGGCTCCGCTGCAGGCACCTCGCCCTGCTCCTCAATAACAGGATCCTCCAATGTATCCACTAGTGGAACAACTGGGGCAACTCTAGGACGCCCTCGTTCTCCAGCACGAGCTGGAGCCCTGCCTCGGCCTCTACCTCGGCCTTTAGCAATAGGGGGAGCAGCTTTCCACGGTCAGGTACATATGTCGCGCGCATTCTCATCATTTGTGAGAGAATAAAAGAAAGACACTTAGCGCAACATCAAATGAACGATAGGAGATGAAGAAAGAGTAGTTTCCTAACACCCAATAGCCCCTATAAGATAAGTCTGAACGTCTCCGCACCGATCCGCAAGACTTTATTGGGACTACTAATGACTTGTGAGACCTAACTGAACCTAGTGCTTTGATACCAAATTGTCACGACCCAATTTCCCCTATATGCCATGATGGCCCCCAATGTTGCCGCTAGGCAAGCCAACGGTGAACTAGTCATGTATTTGTTCCTTTTTAATAATTTCAAAGTAGTTGATTTTTATTAATTAAGTAAATGAATAGAGAGAAATTATAGGAAGGTAAAGCATAAAATAATGAAAGAGTAAAAGCAGTGAAATAAATACTCAAACCATAAAGTGTCTTCTAGAATGTTCCCAAAACCAGGTATCACAAGTGTATGAGAAACTAGTAGAATATACAAAACACCTATGCTACTATCTGAAATAAGATAAAAAGATAGTACATGCAAAAGAGAGATTGTGGGTGTTGCATAACAGACTAAGAGAGAAGCTCACCATTATGCCTTGGGGTTATGGGGATGAGCGCTTGAATGATTGCCAGATGCATCTGCCTCAGATCCTGCACGATTAGTGCAGAAGTGTAGCGCGAGTACATAAACAACATGGACCCAGTAACTATCTAGTCTAACCTCTAAGAAGTAGTGACAAGGAGCCGACATAGACACTTACTATAGGCCAATAAACAAAATACGGAAATTCTAAATAGGCCTTGAATATATAAACAATAATAATAATATCACAATAACAAACAGTAAATAAGTGATTCTTTAACTAAAAGTCAATTTAAAATCTCCACTAACACATACTAGCTTCAACAACTACGGGCCATCAAGTAAATTATAATTTCTCAAGTCATAAAATAATATCAAGTGTAATCGGACTCCGAGCATTATCACGCACAATTTATGCTGAGGTCATACGGATCGGTCCAGAATAATGTGTACATTGCGGAGGGTCGACCGACACGAACCATATATGCATCTATTATACTGCTGAGGCATTCGGCCCGTTTCACGAGAAGAGAGAATGCTCTACGAACATCCGATTTAACGATTATCACTAGACTGATACACAAAGTGGTACAATTTCTATCAACGGTCAAGTAACTCGCCAAAACTCAAAGTAAGGTAAGTTTGGTCTTTACGAATCCTTTATCAAGTTTCAATATAATTTAAGCATTTAAATTAACAAGTAGAGTGCAAACAATACAAGTAATTTCATGAAAGGGGCCTAAAACTACCTGGTCATAAGCATGATTTGTAGCTACGCACGAACAATCGTCACTTCGTGCGTATGTAGCACCCACAATTAGAAGAAAACAGTAATTTAAAACACCTATGGTGTAAATTCCCTCTTACAAGGTTAGGCAAGAGACTTACCTCGTCCCAAAAATCGCCTTCTGGCCCACAAATTCACTCTAAAGCCTCAAATCGGTGTCGAACAATCCGAAATTAGACAAATATTATATAAATTAATCAATATATGCTCAAAAGTTCATAATTTAGCCCCTAAAGTAATTACCCAAACCAAATTGGAAGATTCCTAAAATTCACCCCCGGGCCCACGTGCCCGGATTCCGGAAATTTTTGAAGATAAAAGTTACCCATAACCTCACGAACTCAGATATGTAATTTTTACCCAATTCCATAGTCATTTTCGTGGTATAATCCCATTTTTTATCAAAACCTAGGTTTTTCAACTAACTCATAATTTCTACAATATACATGTTAAGAATCTACCCAAAATCTGCGTATTAAACTCACATTAAGTAGTAATTACTTACCTCATGATGATAGGCAAAAAAACCCTCCCCAAGTGCTCCTCAATCGACCACTCCAAGTGAAAATGATATAAAAACCCACCTAAGTCTGATATAAATGCACCTCACTACCCCAGTGATTTTCGCACTTGCGACAAAACAGTCGCACCTGCGGCTCCGCTTCTACGGACAAATCATCGCAGATGCGTACCTTGGCCGGGACAGCCATTCTCGCTTCTGCAGACAAAGCCTCGCTTCTGCGGAAAAGTGGGTCTCACTTGCGAACCCAAGCTGGGAGGCATCTCTTCGCTTCTGCGATCGCATTCCTCACACCTACGTGTTCACAGGAGCGGTATCTTCTCCGTTTCTGCGACCACTGGCTAGCTCACGCCAAGCCTCTTCTGCGGTCATTGGCTCGCTTCTGCGAGCTCGCACCTTGGTCCAATTCTTCGAAGGTGCGAACGCACCAGAACCCCTTCTGCTTCAGCCATTCTTCCAAGTTAAACATGTTCCGCACATCGTTCGAATAACAACTGAGGCCCCATACAAACATACCAACAAGTTCATAAACATAAAGCGCACTCGCTCAAACCCTCAGAATGCGTAAAACAACATCAATACTAAGAATCTCACCCCAAACCAAATCAAATCAACTTATGAACTTCAAGTTCTTCCAACATACTCCGAACGAGCCGAATCATACTTAAACTATTTGCAATGACACCAAATTTTGCGTGCAAGTCATAAATCACCTTACGGAACTATTATCAGGCTTGGAATCCCAAACAAACCTCGATAACACCAAAACCTACTCCAAACCAAACTTAAAGAACTTGAAAACCTTCAATGCGTCAACTTTCAATATTAAGCATTGAAACGCTCCTAGGTCATCCGAAACTCATTCCGAACATACGCCCAAGTTCAAAGTCATTATACGAACCTATTAGGACCGTCAAATCCCAATTCTGAGGTCGTTTACTCAAAATGTTGACTCAAGTCAAACTTAACCATTTTAAGCCATTATTAAGGAACTAAGTGTTCCGATTTCAACCCGAACCCTTCCAAACCCGAACTAACCATCCCCGCAAGTCATAAAATAATAAAAGCACATATGGGTAGTCTTAATTAAGGGGAAAAGGATCTATAAAGCAAAACAACCAATCATATTAGTAGATTAGTCAATAAATCTGTCAAACTCTTTCAACTTAAAAGATCGTATCGCATATATATCAGTGACGGTCAATAATTTTATCATGTTTATGTTGGTCATGTGCATATAATTGTTACTCTCTCCGTTTCAATTTGGATGAGGTCGTTTGACTTGACACGGAGTTTAAGAAAAAGAAAAAAGAACTTTTGAAACTTGGTCTTAAAAGGCTAAGGGGTAAAGGCTTTGTGGGGCCATGAATTTATGTGGTTATAAAAGCTTCTCATTAAGGGTAAAAGGGTTAAAATGAAGAGTTTAAAATGGAATTACTTCCAAATATAGAAATATCATTTATTTTGGAACAGACTAAAAAGGAAAGTACTTCATCTAATTTAAAACAGAGGGAGTATCTTATTTGGATGTGTTTACCCTAAAATCGGATAACAATTGAATTTATACGCCATTTTAAGGATACATGATATAACTCGATGCAAATTGGAAGAACAAGTTAATTGAAATTAATGATAAGAAAATAAATGCAAACCACACAAAACTGGACAACCTTAGCCTTGAATATTGGTCACTCTCAAGTCAAGAAATGCCTCAATTAATATCGGAATAAAATGACAAGATAAGAAGAACTAGAAATAACAATGTATTGCTTTGGAGCATTTTTCAATGTGTAAATGATCAGTCCCCCCTTTATATAGTAGGGGAGCCCTATTCTTGATACAAATTTATAATAGGTAAAAAATCTCATAATTCGCTAATTAATCAGACTTTCCTTGAAACGTACCGAGATTTTCGCCGTGATATC
Source organism: Nicotiana undulata (assembly GCA_005239495.1). Taxonomy (NCBI): domain Eukaryota; kingdom Viridiplantae; phylum Streptophyta; class Magnoliopsida; order Solanales; family Solanaceae; genus Nicotiana; species Nicotiana undulata. Next base: position 91,190 of record ML280640.1, read on the forward strand.
TAACTGATCGCGGATATCTCAGCCTTCCTTTATTTGGCCCGACAAACTTTTCTCGATCTTATTCAGTCCCGAAGTTACGAGCTCGATTATTTGACTTCGTGCCTTGGTTCGATATAACCCAAGTCAGCCTTCAACCCGTCACGTTTCAGTCTCAACTTGCCATACAATAGATGAGCCTGGTTTAGACCGTATACAAGATGTTTATAATTTATTATTTTATTTTCTAAAGATTCCCTAGAGATCCACCGATTGATAAGACAATTCAAATTTGTTGTACGCTGCTCCCTTCGCCCTTTATGTGTTGCATATATTATGAGTGCATGATATTTTATACCCTTCTTTTACTAGACAAACTTCAGAGTTACATTTTATGTTTTCGTCATTTTCTTGAATATTGGAGAAGATACTAACTAACTACTAAGCATGCATGTGGATGAGATTCTTTTTTTTTATCACCCGGTATTCGATATCTATTTTGGGAGGCGTCAAGGAAATCCTAGTTATGGGGGTGGAAGCCATCTCTACCAAAGGTGTTTCATATCGGGGATCCAAATACAAGATCTTTAGTTAAAGATAGAGGAGTACTTAAAACTTAACTTTAACTTTTGGTTCTATAGGAATGTTTATGAGATACGAAAAACAGTAGTTGAACCAACAAAGGCATTACATCGACATCGTATACTATTTTCTTAAGTTATAAGAAACATAAGGCAAAATGGAAAAGGGACGAAGAAAGGTTTCCTCAACTGCTATAGATTAAATTGCTCTTTGGACCCTTGTTTTGCTTCCGATCTTGGCTCCTTTAATGTTGTAAGTGTTGATATCGGAATCACTTCATCAGTTGCTAACATATCCTTTGCGGCCAGTTGTTCCCCGTAGATCGTCTTAATCCCTCCTGGCGTCGGGATTTTAACACCTCGTGAATGATCAAAGGCACTGCCCTCATGTTGTGGATCCATGACCTCCCGAACAGGGCGTTATATCTCATGTCACCCTCGATCACATAAAACCTGGCTTCCTTGATGGTACCGGCGACATTGACTAGTAATGTTATTTCCCTTTAGTGGTTTCACATGCCATGTTGAATGCATTTAGGAATCAGACAGCGGGTACGATTTGTTCTTGTAGACCGATTTGCTTCACGACCCTTGATCGAATGATGTTGGCGGAGCTACCAGGATCAATTACGACACGCTTAACCCGAATTTTATTCACAAGTACAGATATTACCAATGCATCATTATGGGGTTGTTTGATCCCTTCTGCGTCCTCGTCGTTGAAAGATTAAATTTCTTCTGGTATGTAGTCTCGAGTTCGATTTTCCCTAGTGACGGATACCTTGGTGCGTTTCAACATCGGCCCCTGTGGGACATCAACCCCGCCGATGATCATGGTGATGACGTGATGAGGTTCTTCTTGTTATGCATGTTGGTTAGAATCCCTGTTCCTGAAGTGATTCTTGGCTTGGTCCCTCAAGAATTCTCGAAGGTGCCCATGGTTGAATAAATGAGCTACTTCCCCTCTCACCTGTCGACAATCCTAGGTTTTGTGATCGTGAGTGTCATGATATTTGCACTTCTGGTTAGGATCCCTTAGGGTTGTATCAGTCTATAGTGGTAGAGGCCATTTGATATCTTTGATACGCCCGATAGCTGATATACTGGAGGCAGCATCAACATTAAAGTTATATTCTGATATCCTTGGTGCGTCTTTGGGCCGATGGACCTGTCGAAGACATTTTTGGTCATAATTCCCCTGCTGCTCTGACCTCGGTCATTTCTCCTTTCGTTTTTCATGGAATTTTGCCCAGTCTCATTGCCTCTGCGATCCCCGTTATATTATTGATAGCGATCTCTGTTCGACCTTGGTTCTCGGTCAATATCTCTAGATTCTGTCAACGGGTCTGATAGGATAAATGGACCCAGAAGGGGCCCCAAGTTGATCGTCTTCGAACCTGATTTTTTATTGGTACCGATTTTGCACATCGGCCCAAGTAACAACTGGGTATTCTATCAGATTCTGTTTCAACTATTGTGAAGCCACCGAGTTTCAAACATTGAGTCCTTGGGTAAAGGCTTGAACGACCCAATCATCAGCGACTGATGGTAGGTATATCCGTTCCATTTGGAATCGAGACACAAATTCTCTAAGCATTTCATTGTCCTTCAGTCTTACCTTGAAATGGTATGACTTCCTGGTTTTGACCTTGATGGCTCCAGTGTGTGCCTTTATGAAAGAATCCACAAGCATAGCAAAAGAGTCAATAGAATTATGTGGTAAATTGTGATACCATATCATGGCTCCCTTTGACAAGGTCTCTCCGAATTTTTTTAATAAGACGGAATCGATTTCATGATCCTCTAGATCATTCCCTTTGATGGCACATGTGTAAGAGGTGACATATTCGTTCGGGTCTGTCGTTCCATTATACTTAGGAATCTCGGGCATGCAAAACTTATTGTGTAACGACCCGACCGATCGTTTCACGTTAGCGGACCGCGTTCCCCTATATGAGTCTTCCCATAGCAGCTTCTTGTTATTTGTGACTTGCGGGGACTAGTGGTTCAGGATTTGGTAGTGCTTTGAGCAGTATAGGAACACTTGGTTCCTTAAGGTTGGCATATTTGGTCAAGTTTGACTTCGGTCAACATTTTGAGCAAGCGACCTCGGAATCGAGTTCCGACAGTGTCAGTAGCTCCGTATGATGATTTCGGACTTGAGCGTATGTTCGGAATGGGTTTTCGATAACCCGGGAGCATTTCGGCGCCCGATATAGAAATAAGGATTTCCTTAAGTTTGAAATTTGGTTTGGAACGTGATTTAATGTTATCGAGGTCCGAATGTGATTCCGAGGTCGGGAATAGTTCTGTTATGTCATTTATGACTTGTCTGCAAAATTTGGGGTCATTTCGAGTAGTATAGGTCGGTCCGACGCGTTGTTATAGAAATTAAGAACTAAGAATTCTTAATATTGATCCTAGGGGTTTTGAGGGGTGATTTTGAGATTTAGCGTTGTTTTGGGTGTTTTGAAGGCTCGAGTGAGTCCGTATTAAGAGTTAGGACTTGTTGGTATATTTGGACGGGGGCTCGGGTGGGCCCAGGTGCCTCCCGGACACCACACGAGGCCAAAAACCAGCTGAAAATGCAGCTGGTGCACCTGATCTGGTGTGACCACAGGTGCGGTTGCCTAGCCGCAGGTGCGGGACCGCTCTTCCGGTCCCAGCCTCGCGGGTGCGGAGGTTCCGCATGTGCGGTTCCTTTTTCCGCAGGTGCGGTCTCCAGCTCCGCAGGTGTGACCCTAGCCCCTCTTGCCCAATTCCGCAGGTTGTGCGAGACCGCAGGCGCGGTCCTCGAGCCGCAGGTGCGGAACCCCTGTAGGCCAGGCACTGTAATTTCATTTAAACACGGGATTTACTTCATTATTTTCATTTTACAACTCCATTAGAGGCCTTGAAGCTTGAGGTGGGACAACCCAAGACCTATCTATTGCTAAGGTAAGTAATTCCTCTATATTTCTCTAATTTATACATAGAATTCAACTAGATTTAACCACTAAAAACATCAAGAATCAAGATTTGGGGTAGTAACCTAGGGTTCTTTAGGAAAATGATGAATTACCCACTTGATGCTTTGAATTCAAGTAGAAACTTCTTATTAATGATCCTTAGGCTATGGGTGAGTGATTCCCTTGGAAATTTTCGGAATTTGAACATGCGGACCCGAGGTTGAATTTTGAGAATTCTTCAAGAATAGTGTTTTTATTGAATAACTAGGATAATTTCTCACACTGTGAATGCATTGATATATTTGTAAACCTTTTGGCTAGTTGCGAGTCCTCGGGCGTAGAGTTCGGAGTTTCGGGCGCATTTGTGGTCCGAGGGATAGATTCGACACAAGGTGTGTCTCCTTTCTAACCTTGTAAGAGGGAATTGTTCCCATAGGTGATGTATATGCTATGTGTAATTTGTTTGGTGTCTACGTACGCACCAAGTGACGAGAGTCCGTACGTAGCGGATACCATTGTTATGTCTGGGTAGTTGGGCCCACATCATGCCCTATATGTTTCCTTGTAATGCCTTGCCTTATATGCTTCCTTGTAATGCCTTATATGATTCCTTGTAACGCCCTATGTACTATGAAATCATGTTATGTATAGTATTGTTTCTCTGAGGCTTTATGGAAATTGTTGAATTGAAAGGAATTGGTTATGGAAATTAAGTTTTTTTATAAGTTATTGTGTGTGCATGTGACCGCTTCGCAATTTACATTCCGCGAGCGATGTGTGATTTCCCCCACTCTCATGGGAGTTGGTCGTACGCCACGGGGGTTTGAAAGGTGCACTTTTTGGACGGGCCGATCGATCCTCGGCAGTGCATAGAGATGATATAATTGAGAATGCACTTTTGGTATGGTTCGTTCGATCCTCGGCAGTGCATGGACGAAGTTGTACTATGTTATGATATGGTTACATTGAAAGACGCAATTTTGGGACGGGCCGTTCGATCCTCGGCAGTGCGTAGACATGACTATGGTGAGCATGCACTTTTGGGACGGGTCGGTCGATCCCCGGCAGTGCATAGCTATTTTTCCATATAACTCCGGCCAGTTGTCTTATTCCTGTGTGCGCATGATTATTTGGCATTGTTTCATGGATAATTGACTTGTATTAGATATCTGGGGAAAAGAAAGTGGCCATTGTTATTGTTCCAAAAATTTTCTTGGATTTCTGTGCTTTATATATAATTGCTACTCACTGTCTTACATGCCTACTGCTTTTAATTTATCATTGTTATATCATACTGTTGGACCTTAGTGAGTGTCAAGTCGACCACTCGTCACTACTTCTTCGAGATTAGACGGGATACTCACTGGGTACATATTTATTTAATATGTACTCATGCTGCACTTCTGTACTTAACTGTACAGGTTCTGAGGTTGGTGCATCTGGTTATCATACCGGATCTAGATAGTGACCGTAGCGGACTTGACTTCATGGTGAGCTGCTTCCTCTGGCGATCCCCAGCAGCACCATGGAGTTTCATTTACTTTTGTTTCCCGTCTATTCATGCAGACAGCGGGATTGTATATATTATTATCCTTTGTATATTTAGTTAGTATGTCCATGACACTCGTGACACTAGTTCCTGGCACACACGTAGTGGTGGTTTTGGGATTTTTGGGTTGTACATATATGTGCTTGTATTTTTGGCTCGCGCTTCTTTATAGCTATTGTATCTACCGCCTAGTTATTACCTTTCGATATCATGACTTAACTTGTTAATTCGGTAAATGGGTGAATAATTGAATCAAGTAAAGAGAAGCACTTGGTGAAATTTACGTTGCCTTGCCTAACCCCGTCGTTGGGCGCCGTCACGACCTGGATTGAGATTCTGGGTCGTGACATATTGGGATTGGTTTGGGAGACGCGCTCGGGGGAAAAGGTTTTTGCACAAACTTCTTGGAATCTAGGCCTTTCAAAATTGGTGGTGCTCCTGGTATTTGATCTACCCTGGAATTGTAGTTCAACCTTTTTGTCGTTGGCCTTGATCTTCTTCTCCCCTGATTTTATCCGTTTTGTCAATTCATCAAGCTTTTTTATAAACTCGGGGTTAGTATTCGGATCGTTCTTTTTCGACCTTTCTATGACTGGTTGATCCCTACGGGTGACTTCCCGGGGAGGATCAAGCTCAACCCTGCTTGGTGCACGATTTTGGTTTTGTAACTGGGCTATTTCCACCTATTGTGCCTGCAACATTTTGAAGATCACTCGTAGAGTGATCCTGTCCCCTTCAACATTTTGTGTGTTACGAGTTGCCGATCGGGCTCCACCATGAATGCTATTTTCGAGGTAAGTGGGAAAGTTTGCATCGATAGCCACATGTGAATTAGCATCAATCGGATCTACGATAGAAATTCCAGCGGGATCAGCAAGTGGTAACTCTTTACGGGGTGCTATGTTGTTATTTTCATCTTGGTGACCGGAATCGTTATCATCGTGCAGAGGTGCTGATTGAGAATTGGACATTTTTTTTATTTTAGCCTAGAATCAAAGACACTTCAAAGAGCAAGTGTAAAGCAGTGTGTGTTATAGAGATTTTTATCAAATAATCACTTATCCTCAACCTCACGGTGGGCGCCAAACTATTTGCCTTAAAATCGAGTAACAATTGAATTTATACGCGGTTTTAAGGATACGTGATATAACTTGATATAAATTGGAAGAACAGATTAATTTTAAAATTAATGATAAGAACATAAATGCAAACCACACAAAATTGGATAGCCTTAACCTTGAAGGTTGGTCACTCTCAAGTCAAGAAATGCTTTAAGATGCATTTTTCAATGTCGGAATAAAATGAAAAGATAATAAGAACTAGAAATAACAGTGTATTGCTTTAGGATGCATTTTTCAATGTGTAAATGATTAGTCCCCTCTTTATATAGTAGGGGAGCCCTACTCTTGATACAATTTTATAAAAGGTAAAAAATCTCATAATTCGCTAGTTAATCAGACTTTCCTTGAAACGTACCGACATTTCAGCCATGATATCTAACTGATCGCGGATATCTCGGCCTTCCGTTATTTGGCCCCACAAAGTTTCCTCGATCTTGTTGTGTCCCGGATTCACGAGCTCGATGATTTGACTTCGTACCTTGGTTCGATATAACCTGAGGTCGGGCTTCAACCCGTCACGTTTCAGTCTCGACTTGCCATACAATAGATGAGCCTGGTTTAGACCGTATATAAGATGTTTATAATTTATTATATTATTTTCTAAAGATTCCCTAGAGATCCACCAATTGATAAGACAATTCAAATTTGTCGTACGTTGCTCCCTTCTCCCTTTATGTGTCGCATATATTATGAGTGCATGATATTTATACCTTTCTTTTACTAGACAAACTTCAGAGTTCCGTTTTATGTTTTCGTCATTTTCTTGAATATTGGAGAAGATACTAACTAACTACTAAGCATGCATGTGGATGAGATTCTTTTTTTTATCACCCGGTATTCGATACCTGTTTTGGGACGCGTAAAGGAAACCCTAGTTATGGAGGTGGAAGCCCTCTCTACCAAAGGTGTTTCATATCCGGGATCCAAATACAAGATTTTTAGTTAAAGATAAAGGAGTACTTAAAAGGTGTTTCATCAGCTGCAAACATCTCCTTTGCGGCCGGTTGTTCCCCGTAGATCGTCTTAATCCCTCCTGGCGTCGGGATTTTAACACCTCGTGAATGATCGAAGGCACCGCCCTCATGTTGTGGATCCATGACCTCCCCAACAGGGCGCTATATCTCATGTCACCCTCGATCACATAAAACCTGGATTCCTTGATGGTACCGGCGTCATTGACTAGTAATGTTATTTCCCTTTAGTGGTTTCACATGCCATGTTGAATCCATTTAGGAATCGGACTGCGGATACGCTTTGTTCTTATAGACCTATTTTCTCCATGACCCTTGATCGAATGATGTTGGCCGAGCTACTTGGATCAATTAAGACACGCTTAACCCGAATTTTATTCACGAGTATAGATATTACCAGTGCATCATTGTGAGGTTGTATGATCCCTACTGCGTCCTCGTCATTGAAAGATAAAATTTCTTCTAGTACGTAGTCTCGAGCTCGATTTTTCCTAGTGATGGATACTTTGGTGCGTTTCAACATCGGCCCCTGTGGGACATCAACCCCGCTGATAATCATGGTGATGGCGTGAAAGGTTCTTCTTGTTCTTCATGTTGGTTAGAATCCCTGTTCCTGAAGTGATTCTTGGCTCGGTCGCTCAAGAATTCTCGAAGATGCCCATAGTTGAATAAACGAGCTACTTCCTCTCTCACCTGTCGACAATCCTTGATTTTGTGACCGTGAGTGTCATGATATTTGCACATCTGGTTAGGATCCTTTAGGGTTGGATCGGTCTGTAGAGGTAGAGGCCATTTAATATCTTTGATATGCCCGACAAACTTCAGTTGAAATACTTCCATGCTATTTTCTCTAAATCGGGCAATTGACACTTTTGTAGTTTTGTACAACTCTAGTAAGCATCGGTAGCCAGTAGCCATTTAGCCTAATTGACATTGACACATATAGTCCAAAATAACTCTTATAATTTTTCTTCTCTTTCTTTAGATTTTTCTCTATCCGCCCTAGATCTCTTATCCAAACAACCCCTCAGTAACCCATAAAACTTTCTAGGTAGTCTTCTCAGGGAGGCCCAATCGATTATCCTCTCAGGGCGGTGGAAATGACTCCAAGTAGTCACTTTTAAATATGCTATTTAAAATATGTTCACAGTTTATAATATATTTAATGATTAGTGAATTCTAGACCTAGCAAGATGGTTAAAAATAATAGTTATCCACCCAACTCAACCCACTAAAAATGGGTTGGATAACTGACTTTTTTAAACCGGGTCTAATATTGATAATTAACCATATTTTCCATTAGAAAAATGAGTAACCAATGGGTAAAATATGGATAATACAATTATTGAAAAATTATTTCAGTAATGTCTTCTATTGCAGGGGGCAACAAATTCATATTAGAGCTTGAGGCTAATGTGAAGTCATGAATGAATAATGTGGTTACTCATTTTATAAGTCGGTTAACCCGTTTATTACCCGTGTTAAATGTGGGTCGGGTCGGATAATTTATCCATTTTTTCCATTACCCGTTTCGACCCAAACCATATTCGACCCGACCCGTCCGTTTGCCACTCCTAGTCAATTCGTTCATAATTCAGGACACGGCGTCCTGAAGTACGAACCTCAAAGTTCAAACTTCAGGACATCATATCCTAAAGTTCGAAAATTGTGTCCAAAATTTTTGACTCCTATTTCTTGAATTTCAAATTAGAAATTTAGAAATTAATTAGGACACTTAGTCCTGAATTTCAAATAAACAGCTCAAAAATTTAGGACGCTAAGTCCTAAACTACAAATTACCAACTCAAAGATTTAGGATACAAAAATTTAAAAGTTTAGGTGAACTGGCTAATCTTTAAATATATTTTAAATTGTAGGCTTGAGATGGCTATTGGTACACTTCACCCCTCACGGTAGCGGCTCGAGGCCCGAATATGAGGAGATTAATGGATCACCATTTGTCAAAAGTTGGCCCATTAATCATGTAAATACGAAGTATAGATTTAGAAATTCTATATTTTTGCCTTATCTTGTTCGGGGAGAGCGTTACAGAAAGGAATTTTTTTATACCTATATATTATTTGAAACCTTATTATAAAAAATATCTATGTTTTGGTATTTATCCGACTTAAACATATTTTAATTACAAAATACATACAATTCACCTTAAAAAGCTCCCAATTTATTATTTGTGGATTTAGTTATACCATTTTTCTTTTTTCTTAAAAAGCGCCAAGGTACAAATGGGAGGTGATTACGCGAAGCAAGAATAGGTTCGCGCGGATGAGTAGACATAGTAATCTGAGAAATAGTCTTGGATCTCGTATCTTGGCTTACGATGTTTAATCTGTGAAATGTATCCAGAATTGTATTGCACAACTGTTTAAACTTCCAGTTTGATAATACCCCGTACAAATGCAAGTGTAACATAAATATCTAAGTTGCAAGGCAGTTCAAATTCAATCATTTTATTTCTCTTTCTGATTTTTGGCAAAAAGAAATAAATCATTTCTATCAATTGGAATAAAGTTTCAGAGTTTTTCAAAATGCCTATACTGTTAGTGATTTCGAGACTGAGGGGATCGAGCATGTAGATAGCTGATTTCACCAAATTCAACATATCGACACAAAATATAAATATACATATTGCGTACATTATTATTTCTATCCAATTAAATATAACTACAATATCATATAACTTAAATACAATTTTTATACAATATGTCTTTTGTATATTTGTATCTGATTTATACATAGTAAAAACAAATTTCATACAACTAATTATATATTATACGATGTATCTACAACTTTCATACATTATTTCTACCCAGTTATATATAACTACAATATCATACAACTTAAATACCGTTTTCATACAAATTTTATACAATATGTCTTTTGTATATTTTGTATATGATTCATACGTAGTAAAAACAAATTTCATACAATTAATTATATGTTATACAACTTATCTACAACTTTCATACATTATTTCTGCCCAGTTATATACAACTACAATATCATACCACTTAAATACAATTTTTATACAATATTGTTCAACTTTCATATAATATTTAAATAAAAAATATATATATAAACAACAGAATATAATTTTTTTATAATTTTACTACAACTTTACTACAATTTCGTAAGTATAATGTATGTCATGTCTTCTTCTTCTTCTTCTTCTTCTTCTTCTTCTTCTTCAGTCTGAAATTCAGCCAAAATCATGTCTAATCTTCACCCAAACACCCTCAAAATTGAGATATAAACTCCAAACAATATTCCCAATTATTTGCAACAACACTCAATCCAAACAAATAATGGTTTTTGAAAACTCAAATTCGAATTCAAAGCTTCAAAACTTTTTAATGGTTGTCAATGGTGGAATTGCTGTTTTCTTTACCTTTGCTTTACATTACTGGAATAAGGATTGAGAGATAGAAAGAGACGTAGAGAGCGTTCTCAATTGTTTGCAACAACACTCAATTCAAACAAATAATATTTTTTGAAAACTCAAATTCGAATTCAAAGCTTCAAAGCTTTTTAATGGATGTCAATGGTGGAATTACTGCTCTCCTTTTCTTTTCTCTACATTACTGAAATTAGGGATTGAGAGATAGAGAGACGTAGAGAGAGAGCGCAGGAGAGAGAGAGAGAGAGAGAGAGAGAGAGAGAGAGAGAGAGAGTGCAGGAGGGAGAGAGAATAAGGATGAGAAATAATTGATTTCTAATATAAAGGGATACTCATTTAATTCCTAAAGTGTATATAATTAGTAAATTTGTATATGAGATGTAATTAAATTGAAACTTGAGTAGGGAGGGTATAAAGTTTCAAATAGTGTATAGACGTATATAATATACTATTTTATTTTTAGATGATTCCCTAGAGATTCACTAATCGAATAGACATTTCAAAATTGGCGTGCTGCTCCCTTCGTCGTTTTCATGTCGAATAAATTATGAGTGCATTATAATTTATACCTTCTTTTACTGGACATGACAAGGAACTCGAAGTGGCCATATCGGGTCCTGAAGGCTGTCTTGGGAATATCTTTCTCCCGAACTCTGACCTGGTGGTACCCCGACCTCAAATCTATCTTTGAAAAGCATCTAGCTCCTTGCAACTGATCAAACAAGTCGTCTATCCTTGGAAGTGGATACTTATTCTTCATAGTTACCTTGTTCAGTTGACTATAATCGATACACATCCTTAGCGACCCGTCTTTCTTCCGTACAAACGATATCGGTGCACCCCAAGGTGAGGTAATGGGTCTAATGAAACCTTTCTCCAGTAAATCTTTTAATTGCTCCTTCAACTCCTTTAATTCGGCAGGTGCCATTCTATACGGAGGGATGGATATTGGTTGCGTTCCTGGAAGCAAATCGATGCCAAAATCAATCTCTCGCTCTAGAGGAATACCTGGAAGTTCATCTGGAAATACATTCGCGTACTCTTTGACTACTGGAATAGACTAAAGTGTAGGTATCTCAGCATTCACATCTTTAACTCGCACAATATGATAAATGCACCCTTTTGCGATCATTTTCCTCTCCTTCATATAGGAAATAAACCTACCTCTGGATGTCGCTGTATTACCTACCCATTCAAGGACTGGCTCACCCGAAAAATGAAATCTGGTTGTCTTTGCTCGATAATCAAATGTGGCATAACAAGCTGCCATCCAGTCCATGCCCATGATAACATCAAAATGCAACATCTCTAGCTCAACTAGGTCGGCTGAGGTCTGGCAACCATAAACTGATACCGTACAGCCTTGATAAACGCGTCTAGAGATAATCGATTCTCCGACCGATGTAGATACCGCAAAAGGATCACTTAGTATTTCAGGCACTATACCAAATTTCCTCGCGACAAATGGGGTAATACATGATAAAGTAGATCCTGGGTCTAAAAAGTCATAAACATCGTAAGAACAAATGGTCAACATACCTTTCACAACGTCTGGTGAGGACTCTTGGTCCTGTCGACCTGCTAGCGCATAGATACGATTTTGGTTACCACCTAAACTGGATCATCAACCTCTGCCTCGACCTCTGCCAGCCGAAGACTGAGACTCGCGCCCTGAAGGATGCACGGACGTAGCTGACCCTGTTGTTGAATTCGATGGTTGCGCCATACCCCCAAAATCTCTATTTGGGCAATCTTACATCATATGCCCTAGACGTCCACATGTATAACAAGCATCGGAACCAGCTCGGCATTGGCCCAAGTGTCCTCTACCGCAGATGGCACACCGCGGCGGGAATGGCCATGTCTGCCCCGAACCTCGATGTCGCTGAAAACCTGATTCCTGGGAGCTTTCACCTGGTCCTGAATGAGTATAACAGTCATACTTGTAACCCTACAGCTGAGGTGGTGGAGGTCTAGGTGGCCGTTCGAAGTACTGGGTCCTGTAACTACCCTGAGACTGCTCTTGAGACCTGGCAAATCTCACCCTCTTACACTGCCCTAACTCAGTCCTCTCCGCACCCTGCTGCCGATGCCTACCCCTTTCTATATTCTGGAAAATGCCTGAATCCGGGAGATATCCATACTATCATGCAATGCAACGGTGGCACACACCTCGGTCAATTCTGGGGCCAACCCTACTATAAACCTGTGGATTCTATCCCGCATAGTAGCAACTATGGATGGTGCATATCTGGCCAATGAGTCAAAACGGAGACTATATTCCCGAACACTCATATTTCCCTGCTTGAGGGATAGAAACTGATCAAGTCGGCCTATCGGATATCTCGCGGTAAGTACTGGTCAAGGAAGGCATCTGAAAAATTCTCCCAAATAGCAGGAGATGCACCACGTCCCCTAGACCTTTCCTGTCCCTCATACCAAAGGATGGCTATATCTCGGAGTCGAAAAGCTGCTAACTCAACTACCTCTTTCTTCGTGGCATGCATAACCCGAAAGATCCTATGAAGCTGATCTATGAAATCCTGCGGGTCCTCCCTCTGATATGTCCCCGTGAACTCTGGGGGATTCAAAGCGATAAACTCTCAGACCCTTGAACTCCCAGATCCCTCAGAAGGTCCTGCACTAGCGGGTGCCCTTGTCTGTTGCTGGGTAGCTACCAACTGTGCCAACAAATGCACCGCACTCCTCAAGTCCTAATCTAATGTAAGAGGAGGGGGAACTGGATGTGTGGTCTCCCTAGGAATCTCCTCAGGTGGTGGAGGAGCCGGTAATTGTTGGGGAGGGGTTTCTCCCTGCGACTCCAATTGGGCTCCATCTGCTGGGGGTACCCTACTAGTCCCCTCACCTACTGTTGTTTCTCTTCTCTGGCTAGCCGTAGTCTTCCTAGTTACCATCATATGTGCATGCAAATGCCAACACGTAAGTTTAACTCAAATTCCCTATAACTCAGTGCTACATCACGATTTAGATTTGAAAGAAGGGTAACCAACTCATAAATGCCATGTAGTCCCCTGCTTATATAATGTGTTGCACCACACATCTATAAACAAGACCCTACTAGACACGGCTTGTAGACTCCCTAGAACAGAACTGCTCTGATACCACTTTTGTCACGCCCTGATTCTGGGGGCGAGACGGGCACCCAGTGCCTACCTATCCTTGCGTATCACTTGCGACTACGAGACTCTGAACATGTAATTTCATACTTTGGTTATGGTCCACATTACAAGATAATGTGCGATGCAAAATATAAAACTAAATGAAGACTAACGATGACTAATGTCAACATAAAGTTGGGCCGGCAAGACCGTCATAATTACTACAATTGACAAGCCAACAAAATATACGTACATGGCATAAAACCCAACATACTGCACTAACTGACAGGATATGTCTACAAGCCTCTACTAATAGATATATTGTGATCGGAACAGGGCCCCGACCTACCTATAACCTATCTACATATATACACAAGATATACACCACTCTGCTAGACCCGGCAACTCCGAAAGAAGGGGAGCTTACCGATAAAGCTGAACTGGGGCAACACCTACTGAGGAGGTCTACCAGTCTGTCTGTCTGAACCTACACGCATGAAATGCAGCGCCCCCAGAAAAGGGACGTCAGTACGAAATAATGTACCGAGTATGTAAGGAAATATACTGAAAGCTGAAACTGAACTGATAATATAACAACTGCATGTAGCTGGAAGTCAAAGATAAGATATGCTTACTTGTTGATACTGACTCAACTCTCTCAATATAGTAAGTAAAATAGTTGACTATATGCTCGCTATATATATATAACTGATCTACCGTAGTAGGCTCGCTCATAGGCGCTCGGCCATACTAGGCTATGTATCTCGACCAACTGGGCTCGCTCATAAATGCTCGGCCACAGTAGAATCGGTATATAACTTACCATCTGATCAGAGGTTGCCCAATAGGAGTTTGCCCATCGATTATAGCTCGATGGTAATGAAAATAATATAATACTGTAATACGGTATATATATAGACTCTATGCTCTCTCTTGACTGGAAAAAGAAAATACTTAATCGGATGGCACATACTGTCAAAATCTTTGTTCGTCTATTCTTTTGGTTTCCAACAAGTTATTTTGACTATTATAGGATTTTTTATTAATATGTAAATGAATTTGAATTACTGAAAGATGTAAAGTTGCATAAGACACTATACCATCATTCTAACAACTATATCAAATGTTAGGGACATCCTAAAATGGAAACTGTATCACATGAGATAAAAAAAATGACATGTATCATTTTTTCTTCATTTGCAAGAATACTCATTCTGCATTACACCTTTTAACAGCACACTAGACTATTTGTTTTAGACATCATACAAAAAGTAGATATAGGAAACAGGGATAGTCCATATCAAGCCCACAACACCTAGAAAAATATACCTAAATTCCGAAATATGAATTTTTTTTTATGTCTCGTTACTAAACTCGTGTAATTATGATATCATGCCAAAATGAAGGAAGAGCTTAGCCTAAACATATCTGGAGTAGAAAAAAATCCGTATAATATTCTCTATAAGAGAATTTAATTGTGAGAATCTCGTTGTTAATATCTTGTAGGAGCTTGAATTTTATGAACGTTTCTAGCGTTCTGCTTGTGACCTTGATTTCAAGATACGAGAAATTAATCTTTTATGGAAAGCTTTGAAGATGGTTGACGTTTTGGATTTGGTTGAAAGAAACTATTTTTGTAAGAATGATTATTATGCTATGGTTTAGTCTTTACTGAATTTGAAAATTAATGGAGTGAAGGTGTATTTTGCCACCTAATAAAGAAATGACTTAGTGATTTCTTTACAATGTGGCTAGCTGCCACGTTTTGAGGGAGGAAATTATTAAATTTTATCCATTTATTAGTTAATTAGGTAATGTTTCGTTACCCTGTAATTACTCAATTATCCGCATAATTAAGAATTATCTCAAATTACCTAAAAACAATACTACTCATTTTTAATATACTTTATACATTATACTACCGTGGTCATATGGAATCTTGCATGGTACTAGTTCATAATTATCGGATATTATCGCTCGACCCGTATTTTATCCCAAATTGACCACTTTCAACAAACTCGTTTTCTTTAATTCGTGTACCCTTTATCCTTCATGACTATTTCTCGCTTTTTATAAATAGCGTAAATATGTTAACCTCAAGATAATCTCATCCCCGAATCTACGTCGATTAACTGAAGACGAAACTTTTAACGTACGAAAACGTGAGATGTAACAACTCCAATTTTCTAATACCATTTTCATTTATTTTTTTTGAAATCTTACAATTCTTATGTCCAAACGCTCACTAAGACAAGCTACAACTAAATTAATAAAAGAAAAATAAATCAAAAATGCACTAACTTAAAAAAATTTAGGGAGTAACATTTTAAAAAAAGTTCAAGCTTACAACAAACCTCAATTAGGAATACTTCCATGCCATTTTTAGGCAATGGCAGTTCTATACAACTCTAAAAGGCAATTGGTGGCCATTCAGCCAATAATTTACCGTGGCACCTTTAACCCAACAACATATACTCTTACAATAAGTTTGCTTCTCTTTCTTCAAATTTTCTTAACCCATCCCAAATTTCTTTTCAAAGGGAATCTTTATACAAATAGCCAAGGCCTGAGGCCCAAATCCAAGGAGATCAGTGGATCACCATTTTGTGTCGGGAGAAACTCAAAAATAGTTAGATTTACAAATGATTATTCAAAAATAGTCAGCGCTTCGAAAGTAATAGAAATTTAGCCACTTTTCATGTAAAGATAAATTTGAATGAAAACACTGTTCAAAATCCGGAAAATACTCTAGCAAACTATACTGGAATTCCAGTATAATATACTGGACTTCCAACATAATATACTGGAAGTTCATGCACATGTGCTCCGATTTCCAGTTATGTTGAAACTTTTCGCGTGTTGGAGTTCCAGCATAATATGTTGGAAGTTCATACACAGGTGCACCGATCTCCAGTATATTATGCTGGAGCTTTCCGTATTACAGCAAAATAGTTGCTATTTTTCAATGGCTTTTCAAACGCTGGCTATTTTTTGAATGATCAGTCAGAAAACTGACTAGCACGTGCTATTTATACTTGGGAAAATTATGCTATATACCTATCCCACCCAAAATAATTACCCGCCTTTACCTATTCTAGAAATAATTACAATATATACATATGCAACCAAAAGTAATTCCCCGTTAATCCTTCTTTCTATTTTATTCTTGTCAAAGCTAATTTTTCTCCTCATTTTCTCTTTCTTCTCTTATCATTTTCTCTGCTCTTTCTCTTTCTTTCCTTTTGCCAATATCCCTACAATTTTTCATTAGATATATGATCTATCTACCTCTCTCTCCTATCTTTATCATTTGCCCCAGGAAAAAAAAAGCTAAAAAAGAAAGAATTATCAAAAAAGGATAGAAATTTCTAAGGTTTCAGTTTGCGATAAATTTGTGAGGTTGTATATGTAATAACAAATTGCCGACGCTATTTGTGGCAAGTTTTGATCGTATTCACCTTATCAACTTCACTTTGGAATTTGATCATCTAATTTATTTTCAAAAGCGATAAAATCATAAAGTACAAATTTGACGGTATTGTGACAAGATATATGTTTGTATGAAGTATTTTGCTGTTGAAATTATTGGGTGTTGTTAATTGATGGTAGATTATGGTGCTAATGCTAATTTTTTTAGATTTATTACAAGAAAATCTAGTCCACCATTGAAGAACTTAAAGCTTGAAATTCATAAAGAGTGTTTGTTGAGTTTGTTGTTATTTCGATTCGATGCTGACTAGAGTGCGATTGAAATGTTGATTGTAGGCTCTAGCAAAATTTTGAGTCAATTTGATAAAAAATTAGAGATATATTTTTAGATTTTGGATTAAAATTGAGCTGAACTAGTGAAAGAGATGAATTTGTAATGTATACCAAAATATTATACTATATAGTATTTTGGTATATAATAATTAATTAAAATATTATATTATTAAAGAGAGAAAATATACCATTTTGTGTTTAAATAGTGAGGACGAATTTGTATTGTATACCAAAATGACATACTATATAACATTTTGGTATATAGTTCATTCCAATCGTATATTGTTACAGTATATTGTATAACGTAACAACATACTATTACAATTTTATCCTTTAGAATTTTTTAAATTTGTCTTTATGCCATTTTGATTTTTTCTTTATGCGTTGTTTTATATAATAGTATTATAGTACAATATCTAGAAATATATTATCATATTAATATGTGGCGCACTATTTTTTGATTTTTTCTTTATGCATATGTATTATGTAATAGTAGTATAGTCATATATAGCGCTTGAAATTAATTAGTAGAATTGTATACCCTATTGGTATAATTATATGTCGTATTGGTATCATTATGGTACTTGGAATATTTTTTGGTTGTTTTAGCTGCATTTTTAAGTGAAGTCTATTCTGAAATGATGTATATGATCATGTTTTGTTGTGCTGGATTTTCTTGTACCTATGAACATAGATTTTGTGTATTTTGTAATAGTTTTTATACTTATATGCAATTGCTGGAATGACCTCGTAAAACTCTTATTAGTATAGATATATACTATATTGGTATCATATTCTAGTTGAATCCTTTTATGGTTGTATTAGCTGCCCTTAATTGGTACACTTGAGAGTTCTCTTTCCGAATCGACTCCGAACTTCCCGAAATTCAATTTCAACCATGCGTGCAAGTCATGATACCTGGAGTGAGGCTACTCGTGGCCTCGAACCACTGAACGACGCGCTAGAGCTCAAATTGACCGATCGAGTCGTTACAAGTATACTATAATAATATGCAATATACTGTAACAGTATGCTGTAATAGTATACAATATACTATACCCGTAAATTCACTTGTACCTATGAACATAGATTTTGTGTATTGTTTAATAGTTTATACTTATACGCAATTGCTGGAATGACCTCATTAAACTATTATTAGTATAGATATATACTATATTGGTATCATATTCTAGTTGAATCCTTTTATGGTTGTATTAGTTTCCTTTAATTGGTACACTTGGGAGTTCTCTTTCCGAATCGACTCCGAACTTCCCGAAATTCAATTTCAACCACGCGTGCAAGTCATGATACCTGGAGTGAGGCTACTCGTGGTCTCGAACCACTGAACGACGCGCTAGAGCTCAAAACGACCGGTCGAGTCGTTACAAGTATACTATAATAATATGCAATATACTATAACAGTATGCTGTAATAGTATACAATATACTATACCCGTAAATTCACTTGTCTTTTCCCCTTTAATTTGCTTTAAGGTTTTACCCAGCGTGTGGTGCAAATTGAAAATGCAAAAAAAATAAAATTATAGTCCGCTATATAATGTAACGGTATACTCTTATAATTAGATCCTTTTAGAAATTTTTGAATTTTTATTGACATTTCAATTTAATAATTGAATTAATTTTTTTAACTCTGTGAGTACAATTGTATACCATGTTGGTATAACTATATACTATACTGGTATCATATGTTAGTTAATATTTTTGATTGTATTATCTACATTTAATTGGTACACAATTTTATTTTTCTTTAGTAATAATATAATTTTTTTATAGTGAAAATAGTAAATGAAATTAGATTATGAAGAGAAAAAGAATATAAAAAAAAGAAGTTAAATGAAATTCGAAAAGAAAAAAATAAGAAGAAAACGAGAAAAGAAAAAAAGAAAGAAAAGAAGCATAGAAATAAAAAAGAATTGAAAAATAAAGAAAAAATTCCCTACAAAAACTATTACAAATAAGAAATGTAATTAGTTTATGGGTAGAAAAATAAATAGATAGACAAAGATAAATAATTTTGTTTTTATAAGTAACTGTGTCAAAACCCCTTTATACTTTTGTGTCAAAAGTTGGCCCATTAGTAAATACGATAGTATAGATTTAGAGATTCATAGAACAATTTTTCCCCTATTTTGCAAAATTCTTACGTTCAGTGAGGCCCCTGTGCTTTTGAGAATCGAATCATGCACCTATTACTAAGGAGAAGGAGAACGAAGTTAAACATTGGGCTAAGAGCTTGTTTGACTTGGCTTAAAAAAAGTATAGTTTTAAAGTATAAGTGCTTAAAAGTACTTTTTAAGTGCTTGACTGGTTTTATATATAAATAGTTACGTGTTTGGATAAAAGTGTCGGATCTGAAAAAAAAGTTATTGAAGTATTTGGTAAACAAGTATTAGTAAACACTTTTTTTGTTAAAATTACTGAAATATCCTTAAAGTTATTAAACATATAAAGAAGCTTATTACTATAATATTTTGTTCTAAATAATATGATACATAAATATTAATATTTTAATTCACTTTCAATTAAAAAGCTAAAAGTAACATGAAATGAAAAGAAAATGGTTGGGTACTACTTCAAGTAATCTCAGCGCAAAGAGCAGCGACGGATAAAGAAAATTAGTAAAAGATATAAAATGGGAAGCAAACGAATCGTTAGCATCTGGAGAAGAATGAGAAAGAAAAAGAGTAAAATGAAGAAAGCAGATGCTGCAATTTCGTGAGAAAGAAGAAAGCAGAGGCTGCAATTTCAAGTTTTCTAGTGAGGGGTAATTTCGAGATTAAGAAAAATTATAACGGGTTAAGAATGTAATATCTTTGGTCAAAACAATATGGCTTTTAAGCCAATTTAGAAAAAGTAACCCAACTTGTTGGTTTCGAAAAGCAAATTTTAACTTTTTAAGCCCTTTTTTTTTGGTGTCAAACACCTTCAAAAGTTAAAAGGGCTTTTTTTTTAACCTAGATATACTATAACGGAAACCTATTTGCCGTTCCTTATTAATTACTTTGTATATCTATGTTTACAAGTTATAGACATAACCGTAAAAAATAAATAAATTAAGATCCCTTAATTTTAGTCCATTTCCAAAAAGCCTCCCCTACATTTAAGATTCTGTTTCTTTTTCCCCTCTTTCTTAATAATCAACCAAAATCTCTCTTTTATTTTATCCCCCCTCCCCCCCCCCCCCCCCCCCCCCCCCCCCCTTAAAATTTTCGATTCATTTCCTTTTTCAAAGATTTTCAAACCCATTTCTCTCTTTCTTATATCTTACTAATATCCCAAAATCTCTATTTCTTCTTCATACACTGCAGACGAAATTCAGAATATTGCTCTAGTATCAAACTGTGGGTAAGTTTTGAATCTTGTTTTCTTTTTTTCTAAATTTTTTATTGTATATGACTTGTATATGATACATCAATACCTAAAATAATACTCGATACAATACTAATACAATTATATTAGATATTTAGTGTAGAGTTGTGATTAAAACTTGAAGAAGATGAATATCATAATTGTATCACAATTTGTCGCGATTGTATTATAATTGTATATGTATCATAATTGTTGAAAGAATTGTATTATAAATGTATGATAATTGTATATTCATTGTATATTATACGAGCAGTTGTTAGTTGATGACGAATTTTACGGTTTGTATCACAAATATATGATTATTGTATATTGATTTATTAGTATTATATCATGTATTATTTTGGGTATTAATATACCAGATACAAGTTAGATACAATTGTGATACAAGTATGATACAATTATGTTTTAGGATTGATGTATCGAATACAATTATGATACAATTTTTAAATATTTCTTCATTTTAATAATATAAAGTTGCCAGCAATGATAGGAAGAGAGAAGATGCAAATTCTTGGCGTAGATTAAGAGATTTTGATTTTTTTTTAAATGAGAGAGTAGAGGAAAGGGGGAAAAAAGGAAATGATGTAATTGAATCCCTTAATTGAAGGCACTAATAATGGAGTGAGAACTTTTTAAGGAGCAATGTATATAATTAGTAAGAAAAATCTAGGTACTTATTTAAAACTACAAAACATAGAGAACTTAAGTAAATAAGTTTCTAATATAATATAACACGGTAAAAATCCCTAATTTGTTGAAGGCATTATGTCATTCTACTATGGATATTCGTGGATGACTACTCTGGACCAATCTTTTGAATTTGATGATCGGGCTCGTTTGCTACGAGGGATAAAAAATAATTAATTTTAGGATTAAATTTGAGTTGAGTTTATCTCATATTTAATTGAAATAAAATTATGATATAACTAATCTTCGAATTAGTTATCTCGAAATTATAATGTTATTTCAATCTATATGAAAGGGTGAGATAACAATTTCCGACCCCTTAAGTCTACAACCCCAAAGGATGATGCTTGACATGTAGTGGTCACACAGACTAGTTTAGGAAAATGCATATGAACTTTTAATTAAACGTATCCTCTCTCTAATAATTGCAAGTTTGCTCTATAATTGAGTTTAGGATCTATACACCTTCTTTTCTAGTTGTATGACACAAAGATCTTGTTTTATATGCAGAAAATCAAAATCATACCTTTAAAAAGAATGCTAGTATTATAGGACCAAAATTATTTGTGCCCGTGACTGACAATAACTTCTGTTCTTTCTCTATTCCTATCTGTCTAGGGGCTGATTCTTTGCTTATTTCTTTCATCTTTTTTTAATAAAGCTTATTGGTCAACGACGAGAACTTAGTAAGAATTTAATTAATATGTATGTATTATAATGGTGTTTGGAAAGTTTATTAGTTGGTTTGAGATTATTGCCTTATTATAAGTATTTTTTAATTTATTTACGCATTCCGTAATTAACAAAATTGGTTATAAGTCAACATCACCCAACATTAATTAATTAATTAGCCTCAACTTCCAACTTTTCAGTTTATAAATACTTTTGGTTTAACTAAATTTTTTACTAGTATATCTTTAATAATATTTTTATAATTCTAAAAATGTCTTTCCCAAAATAGAAATACTAAGGGTGTGTTTGGTACGAAGGAAAATATTTTCCAATTTTCTATTGTTTGGTTGGCTTAAATTTTTTGAAAAATATTTTCCTCATCAATTCATTTTTCTCCAATTGGAGGAAAATATTTTTCATATCAAGAGAAGGGAAAACGTTTTCCAAAACTCCTTCTCAACCTTCTTCACCCTATTCTTTACCCTCACCACCCCCCCCCCCCCCCCCNTTTTTGAAATTTCATATTTTTATTTTTTTTCTGCACTCCCACCTCCCACCCCCCCCCCCCGAGAAAAAATATTTTATATATATATATATATATATATATATATTCAGTTTTACCTTTTTCGTCTTTTGGTTTACAAGTTCAAAATTTTACAAGTTCCAAAGATATGAGTTCGGAGATTTATGTGTTTCGAAGTTTACGGGTTTAGAAATTATAACGTTTACGGGTTCGAATTCGCGGTTTCAAAAGTTTTGCGGTTCAAAAGTTTATGAAATTTGTGCGTCCGGAAGGTTGTTGGTTTGAAAGTTTATGGCCTCATGTTTATTGTATCAAAATTATTTATGAATACTCTTAAAAAATATATTTTTTGATTTGCGTACCAAACACAAAAAAATGAATAAGATTACTACTTGTTTTCCAAGAAAACATTTTCCTGAAAAATATTTTCCATGGAAAACATTTTCCTTTATACCAAACACGCCCTAACTCTTTCGCAATTCCATTTCCATCATTTGTCCTTTTCTATGTAAGAATATTTTTAAGATTTTAATGTTTTGTAAATAAATTTAAAGGCGTTGAAGAATTGTTTTACATATAAGGTGCTCCACTTTTTATCATATTTTTACGAACATACTAACTGATTATTATTTGTCTCAACATCTCTGTCCAAACACCTTATTATTTGTTATAAAACCAAATTTTAACTCTTAAAAATATTATCAAGCGACTTAGTTGCTTATTCAGCACTTTCAATGACTCAATCTGTCGAGTCAAACAAACTATATATCATGAATATATATATATATAAACTTTGAAATCGTGATACAAGAGATTGACCTGTATTGTCAACCAGAATGTCATTTTCTTAGGATTGGATGTGAATTAGTATCTCAACCATAAATCACTCCATTAATATCTCAATCGTTGTCTAATCCAAAACCTAGGCCAAGTGATGTCTCAAACACAACTAAAATGTTAGCGGAGGGATTGTGCCAAGTTATACAATAAGTGAATTGACAAGAAAATTATTGGTTAATAATTTGATGATAATTATAACTACAACTAGAAAAAAAAAGTTTTGTAGAAAATAGAGCTTTTTTTTGTGTGTGTGTGTGGGGGGGGGGGGGGGGGGGGAGGGAGTATTAGTTGGAAAGAGGG